>JXCR01106854.1:315467-326763 GCA_002079205.1 Phalaenopsis hybrid cultivar | reverse complement strand
TTCGATCCGAACAAAGCTCTGATATCAATTGTTGCTGTGAGATATAGATATATACACCAATTAATGTGGTATATATATATATATATATATTTATATATAATCAAACAGATCCCATATCTTTTAGGTGATCTGGTCTTGGTGTGTGTGTGTGTGTGTGTGTGTGTAAATTAAATGCCTCTCTGAAGCGGGCGACGAGATTTTGATTTCGGTGACTAACAGCTTCCAACGGGCAACTCCTCAACTTTTAAATGCCGCAGTGGGGTCAATATGAGGGAGCTCAAGGAGAGTCCCCATAGAATAGCCAAGCCTTGGGACTAACCTTAGGTGGTCTGGTCTTGGTTAGGCTAGCTTATACACACTACACTTTCTCACACACACCAAACCCTAGAACCCCTTGATTTGGTCTCCTGACTCTTTTGGGGAAAGCTCATATGGGTGGACCCAAACACCTAGCCCTTGGCTAAGAGAATTAGGGCTAGCATATTAAGCATCCAAAGTGAGTCCTCATATATGGCTCCTATTAGTTTGACATGGCTTCATGGCTTACTTGCCCATTCCAGCCCAAAATAAACAAATTACGAAAATGTCCCTACAGCCCTAATTTTTGCCAAAATTTTCAAAATTGCCCAAATTACCCAAATTTGTCCAAAAGTAATCTCAAATCATTCCCCACTACTTAAGTTGACCAAAATTCACCAAAATTCCAAAATCCTAATATACCTCCAAAATTGCCAAAAATTACCAAAATGCCCCTCACGACCCAAAATTTTCAAAAAATCTAAAAATTCCCAAAATCCTAAAATCATCCCAAATATTCTCAATTTCAACTTTGAAACATCACATTGACCCAATTTGTTCAATTTGACCTATTTTGAGCAAAAGCTCCAAATTTCCCTTAAAGGCCCAATTTTCCAAATTAGCTGAGGCTAATTTGGCCCAAATGACCCCAATCTTGCCCAATTTAAATTCCAAACCAAAATTCAACATCCCTAATACCAATTGAAACAAAGTAAAAGCCCAATTTAATCTAATTGAAAACCCAATTTCACCCAAGTCAAAAGGCCCCAGTTTTGACCATATGTCCAAATTCCCCAAATTGGCTTTCCAATTCAATTCAAAATCACTTGACACCCTTTCAAAACTCTTCATGAAATCTCCCTACACCAAATTAGACATTTAATTGACCCAAATTTTAGCCCAAATTTACCCCTAAATTTAATAGCCCAAGCCCACCACATTTAATTCCAAATGCCCAAATCCAAAGCCCACATGGCATGAAATATCTTCCCATTGTCCATTAAATCAAAATCATTCCATAGGTTTTAAATTCATGACTAAGTCATTCCAAATCAAGCCTCATTACAAACTCCACAAAAATACCCCATAAATCCAAAAATCCCTTTTCATGCAAATTGGCCAAGCCAAGGACAAGCCATGAAGCCATCCCCAAGCCATAAGTGAGCCATATGAGCCTTTGCCACCTCACCAAGCTATTAGTAGAAAAAGGAGGAGCCACTTTCAAGCTCCCTTAAAAATGTTTTAACCCTTTTAATGACACACTCTAACCCATGCTTGGCAAAATCCTTTGGATAGGGACCTCTCCTATATAATTAAGCTGAGCCAAATGATCTCCTCTTCAGCCAAAACCAGCATTGCTGGGTGAGCCCAACCCAAATCCATGCCTTGAACTAAATTTACCCAAAAATAGGTTCACTCCCATTCCTCTTTAACCCAAAGCCTTTACACATGGCCAACCCCAATTGATTTCACCAAAACTAAGTCCTGATCCCTCTGACTAAATGGTGATCTGACCTTGGCCGGTCAGCCACCTTGGTTGCCGGAAAACACCATGGCCAAATAGGAGCAAGGAGTTAAACTCAAAATTACACCCAACCAAGATGACTCACTCCAACTGGACTTTTGCCCCCATCTTCCGTCCACTTAAGCAACAAGAGCCACCCATTGGTTATCCCAATTGCAACCTCCAAGCCCCTTTATTTAAACCCCATTTCTCTATGGCTAAAGGGGAGACCAATCAAAACCTTAAACAAAATCTGCCAAAATTTCACCAGAGGTTCCTTAAGACTTCCTAAGAGTAATCCCATCATCCTTAGGCACCCAAGTTCACTGTTTGAGTTCTATTTTGGAGCCCAAAATCAGGCCAAAACTTGGACATACTACACCACACCTCAACAATGCACCATAGTCAAATTAATTGCACCCACACCATCCTCTGAGTGAAAAAAGAAGATCCCTCATAAAAGACCCATCACTAGACTACCCTGACATAGACTTTGATCAACACCTAAAATTGTCCTTGGTTAAAATCGTACCTATGCAATTCACCACGGCTCAAGGATTCATCTAGGAGCCTCTGGACTCAACTTAAGCTTTTAGAAGCACCCAATTGAGGCCACACTTCTTGGGAAAAGGTATTGAACTCTCCCCTTAAATCAGGCCTATTTTGATTCTCTATTCTTATAGAATTGATTTAGGACTTGATTAATCGTATGGATGTTTTTGTCTTATTGAGACGAGTCGATAGGAAGAAACCCAAAGTGATTTGATTGAGTATCGAGCGATATATTAAAGCTAGAAGTTGGATGGCTCTTGGGCTAGGGACTTGGGGACGATGAACGAATGTCATCCATTTTTGTGTGCATTGGATGGATGCTCTGGATTGCGCCAAATGGAGGAATGGAATGAAAAGGCGGGCTGAGTCATCGCTGAGGTGTCTGGCGGTGCTGAACCAGAAGACGTTGCGTGGAGCTTCAGAGACGCTGAAGATGATGTGGCGTCGTGTTGGATAAGTAGAAAAATTGGGATTTAATTGATTTATTTAATTCCCAAAACTTCAAAAATCCATATCTTGGTGTAGAAAAATCATAAAAATAAAATAAAAATACACTCTTGCTTAGTGAATAGAGGCGAACAATGTGGAAATGGTTTCATGTTTTTTTGATACATATTTAATTTTTAATTAATTAAATAGTGGAGTTCATATTTAGATTCTCCATTTACATGGACATTTCACCATGACTTCATTTTGGGACTTTGGTTCTCTCTATCATGAGGGATCTTCCCTAATTTTTCCAAGCTCAAGGGAGATCTCTAGGCAGAGATCTCTAATTTCCAAGTTGATGGTCATTGTTTTGGTGAAATAATTATAAAGATTAAAATATTGATTAGAAAAATACAAAACATGTTTTGGTAGTTTCACTGTGGTCAGTGGACCCTAGGAAAAATATAAACTTAGTTTAAATCATTAAAAATAATCCTCACTCTCACCAACCATTAAATATAAAATAAAATTAAATTGGAATAATTATAAATGTAAGTTACATAAAATTATTCTCCACTATGATTTAATGTCATAGGAAACTCCCATAAAAATTTCGAGTCAATTGGAATTAATTTTACCACTAAAATGAATTAATTAAATGAAATAAAATTTTTAACACTAAAATAATTATAATAATTAAACTATAAATCCAAAAATTACCAAATTAGTTTTGGGAGCTCCTTATGACCATAGGAACCTAAGAAAAATAAAAGTGTAATTCAAATAAATACTTCATTTTTAAGCATTTAAATAGTTAAAATATAATTAAAAAATCATAAAAATTAAAAAAATTATTAAAATACACTAAAATAACACGTTTGACTTCCTGATCACTTGGGACCAATTAAAATAATTTTCCTAATTTTCTAAGTTATGATATTAATTTTTAAAGGCTTGAAATGAATTTTCTTTAATTTTCAACTAAAATAATTCTAATAAATAAAATATAAATCACAAAAATATAAAAAAAAAATTTTGCTTGCCTAACCTCACAGAGTTTTAAGAAAAATATAAAATTTAATTTTCCATTTAAATATTATTTTATATTTAATTAATACTCAAAACAAATAAATAATTCTAATAATTAAATTAAATTTCTAAAAATTATAAAAATTGGTCCAATTGGTCCCCTAACCTAGGTGAATCTCCAGTAATTTTTTTAAGAATACAAGCTCTATCTTGGTCAAGTTATTAAATTTTCATTAAAAAATTTCTATTTTTGCATTAAAAATAATAATAAAATTAAATAAATGCAGAAAAATCTTATTTTCTCCTCTGATGTTTTAGTTATCCTATGAGTAGGGTAACATAAAATCTTAAAGACATTTGATTTTGATTTAATGAATTATGGGTTGTTAAGGTCAAAAGGGTAATTTTGGAATTTAAGCCTTAATAAATATTTAAGCATAACCAATNAAAATATAAAATTTAATTTTCCATTTAAATATTATTTTATATTTAATTAATACTCAAAACAAATAAATAATTATAATAAATAAATTAAATTTCTAAAAATCATAAAAATTTGTCCAATTGGTCCCCTAACCTAGGTGAATCTCCAGTAATTTTCTTAAGAATAGAAGCTCTATCTTTGTCAAGTTATTAAATTTTCATTAAAAATCTCTATTTTTGCATTAAAAAAATAATAAAATTAAATAAATGCAGAAAAATCATATTTTCTCCTCTGATGTTTTAGTTATCCTATGAGTAGGGTAACATAAAATCTTGAAGTCATTTGATTTTGATTTAATGAATTATGGGTTGTTAAGGTCAGAAGAGTAATTTTGGAATTCAAGCCTTAATAAATATTTAGGCATAACCAAAGGGAAAATGGGTAAGAAATAATATTAATTGACATATCTTGATGATTGAAATATAAAGTGGGATGAATGATAACAATCAATCTCACTTTTGTCTCATTAAAGATAAACTTGTAATTTCTCAAAATTGATGGAATTTGGAAGAATAATTAAATGAGAAGATATTAAGGTGAGGGGTTTAGCTTTGGAAGATCATAACCCACTAATTCAAAATCTCAATCAATGGTTTTAAAATCATTTATGAATCTTGATAAGGATTAAAAGCATAAATATTTAAATTTTTCTAAAAATTACAAATCTACCCATTTAAGTTTTAAGGGCTTAGTGGTGAATCGGGTTTAATCAAAATCTTGTCTAATGAGGTTTATAAAATGACCTATAAATAATTTGAAAGATTTTAAAAACACTATAAACCCATTTTTAAAAATCACCGGTTAAGTCCCTTAATTAGGCCCAAATTGTCTTAAGGATCCTTACCTGTATAATTCATAAGTGAAACATTAAGTGATGATTACCTCACTCAAAGGGATAATCAAAACATCTAAGTTCACTTAGCATAAGGGTATGAATGGGGTGAACTACATAGCAAACATAATAAGACCAAAATGAATTCGAGACGATTCGAGGGATTGTGAAACGTCTAGGGTATTACCAAGGACTCTTCATGATCATTTGAGACTCTCGTAGGACACTTGGACATACTATGATTTGCTTAATGGAATCATCCCTAGAGATGAACAAATTGGACCCACCAGGGTATAACATAGGATTTGGTAGACACACCTTAAACCTGTGTTCTCTGCTTTTTCATGCAAAATTATACATATGCTTTGCAAATACTTACCTTTCAGGTGGAGGAACGGGAAAAATCGACAGTACGCTTTTACATTATTGCATTGCAATTTACTTTTATTTATCTACACCTCTTGTTTTCTGCCCATAAACTTGCATGTTAAGCAACAAAGTCACCCTACATGTCAAAACTGTCACTTTTAGGATAACAGAACTGAAACCAAAACCAAAATTAAGAAATCAAAACAAGATAAAATCCACTGCCACAACAGTCAAAATATACAACAACTCAAAATTTAATCATAAATAAAACAAAACAAAAATTGAAACTAAATTAAAACGTCTCTAACGGATGATCAGGAATCCCTCGGAGGAGGTAACATATGGTTTCTAACGAGATTTCCTATTGTCTAAATGAAAGTATGGAACTCATTAAGTTGAGTTTAGTAAATTCATTTAAATTAAGTGAATCTGAATAAAATAGTGGTGTCAGAATGAGGGAACCGTAGGATCCTAATCGGTGTCACTCTAATCAACTTTAACATCCCCATAATATTTAAATAAACATAATGTTAGGAAACTTTAGATTTAACATCAAGACTTGACACATTAGAAAACTTAAACTTGCTATGACGAGGAGCTTGGAGCTAGCATTGTGGGAAGCATGACCATCTTCAACAGCAAGAGGCTCTACAACATATATCTCTTTAGAAATTAAACAATAAGCCACAAGATTTCGAGGTTATCCGCCTAACGCGACATAAATCCTTAACTTATTTTTAGGCATTTGTATGGATCTGCCATACAATATAAGCCCTAACTCGCTTTAGGATTCCAAAATTGTCGTTCATCATGACCTAAATCCTCACATCTTCCAGACTATTTATGTAATCATTTCACACAAATGTAAGCCCTAGTTAATAAAATTGGCAGGATGAAACATTTAAATATTTCTTCTCAAAATTCAAGCCAAACCATAAAATAGATTGGGAAGTCACTGAGGTTCTCCTCAGGATCTGTGTCATCCCCTAGTTCTTCTTCCTTTGGATTCCAAAAATAAAATGTTCCAAATTTGAGTCATTCCCCTTTGACACCTCTTTGTCCGATCTCTTTGAAAAGTCCTATCCTTTGAAACTCATTGAAGACAATATCCCTTGATTTTTATCGAGAGTTTACTTAGGTGACTTCAGTTATCTAAGATCTAATTAACTAAAAGGACTTGTCTTTATAAGAAACTTTCAAGAACCCAACTTAATATAAACCCTATTTAATTATTCACATTAAATAGGGGAACTTATCGGTAAACATAAAAAAATGATTTCGTAAACCAAATGGATGTCATATATTTCTTAATTTATTTGACTGAGCCTCACCGTCAAGCCATGTGTCCATTCAAGACAAGATGTATACATAGCTTAAGAAGTGGAGCTCTTTCATTTAAACTACAAAAGATATGNGTTCTTAATTTTGTTGGAAAGACGAGAGAATTCTCTACAATTTTCATGTTGACCGCTGCTGGCAAATCTCAACGAACAGCTCACTGAAATTACAAACATTCAAAATCGTGGTAAAATGGGAACTCACCCCGCAAGGATAAAATCTCATCATATCACTCAATTCTCGTTTGATTTTGACGTTCTTTATATAGTTAGAAAGATGACAGAATTCTGTATAATTTTTTTTGTTAATCGCTCCCGACGAACCTCGATGAAAATCCAAGAATAACTAATTTATCATATTCAACAATAACTAAAGACGCATTCTCAACCATTAATTTAGTAAAAACTTCAGTTCACAAAAGCAAATACATAAAATAATTGATATTTTTTAATGCTAATTCCTTGTGATGTTGCCTAATTTTTTGAGCTCGTCATGCTATCATCCTGTAAGAATGAGTGACGAAATATAAATCAGATGACCTATACATTTACGTGAAACTCATGGAAAAAAATATAATCAACTTAAACACAAAAAATTTTCTTGCATTATGATTAAACCCAATTTAACCCGGTGCCTAAGCGCCCTTTGATGGACGCCTAAAAGTCGATTGATGGGCGCTCGATAGAGAGACTAGCCTAAGCACTCTGTATTGGTGCGCAAACAGAGAAGCCGACGCTCAAGCACTCATTGTGTTGGACTTGATCCAAGCCGTGGGCACTTGGTGCCAAATCTGAGAGCCTAAGCGCCCAGAGTTGTTTGCTAGTATTTTTCGATTGTAAGGCCAATTTCAAGCGGCCATAGATTTCATTTCTGCACAAGTTTCTTCGACAGATGGAGGAGTGAGGTCGGAGAGGAGGATTTCTGAAATCTTGGCGTGTATTTTTATCATCAAGTCGGAACAAGAAAGGTATGGAGCACGAGTCTAATAAGTTTCCTTGTGTGTAAAGAGAAAACCTGTGTGAATTCTTTGTATGCATGAGTAGATTACTATGCCGGTAAAAATTGAAATTTAACTATTAGAGATATAAATATAAAGAATTTGAGGGAAATGTTTTTTTTTTTTTGGAATAAAAAACGATCAATAAACAAAATTTTAAAAAAAATCCTCGTACAATCCTCTGGACCACCGCTGCATTTATATAATTTTAAGAAAATAAATTTTAAAGTTTTATTTTAGAAATTAAATAAAATGTCAGTGCAAATTGACTTTTAGGAGAACTCGCCCAAGCCAAAATGTCAATGACGATATAAATACATTTATCAAATTCAATATATGCTGCGAAGAAGCATCAAGTTCCCAAAAAAAAAAGGTTGATTTGTTTTTATTAAATATTTAATTGAGACTATTAAGATAGAGATAGAAGGGGTGCACCAAGTTAATGCTCATATCATAAATAATTCATATAATCAAATATGAATCTTCGTATTATATTTAAAATTTATATCTTTGGAATTAAAGATATAATTATCCAAACATTAATCTTAACAAGCTATAGTCAAAACAATATTTCCACACGATAAACTTAACAAGAGAATTACATGTAAGTCAAATTTAACTTAATTTTAATGCTATTAAGTTGCCTAATTGTCTCATGAAAAGTTGATAAAAGGAATCAACATGAGCTATTCAATGAAGTTTATCAAAGTATTAGTTTAGAAAATATAAATAATTTTATTCTTCTTATGAAAAGGAACTTGAAATTAATGTGAATGCTGATGATCATTGCCACCAGCTGATCACCATAATCTATTGGTATTCGAATATCAGCGAATAATTGTCGTCATCCGATCATTACCACCCAACTATCATCATTTGACAAACATCATAAATAACTATCTTCTGATCGTCACTGTTTGCAATGATATTGACATTTATCGACTTTCATCTTCCTCTTAATCTTCATTATTACTCTTCTTTGCATATCAATATTTTCTGCATCTACTAAAAAAAGAGTGGGCTTTATATATCTTATTTATATAATAAATTATTTTAATTTGGTTATGCCACATAATTATTTTCCTTTCTAAGCTTTTCGCTTATATTTGTCATAGATACAACAATGACCCAATATTTGATAGTGCACAATAAGCTACACAACGAATTAAAAAAAAAAAATTATAAAAAGATTAAATTTGAGCATCTCGAAAGTTTAAATGATATCAACTTTGATATTAATCAAATTGGTTATTGACTAGTGATACGTTGAATTTAATTCAAACTATTGAAATGATTTGATCAGACTACTGGAAGACTATGTCACTAATTCCCAACAATGATTTTAAAGCTGTTACAGGGTTGCATCAATCCGTTAAAACTATTATGTATGGTGGAGAGTAAAACCAATGAAACTATTAATGATTGAAAATGCTCAAATTATTTGGCAATGATTGAAAACGAAATAGTATTGCATAGCCAAAAGCCCCTAAATTGGGATCAAGTCATGATTAGAGCCAATCAACCGATCCAACAAGATATCTTGATAATAATGCATGTCCAAATAATTAGTGTAATATAATCGAGTGTAACATTGTTGAGTATTGTGGAGCACCATCAATTTTCTTGAATTGTCGGTTTCGACACCTATGAAAACTATTCGAATTTTTTCTTTCTTTTATTATTCTTTCCTCAATTAAATCCTTGCTGCCTTTCTCTCTCCTTCGAATCCAGTCTCCTGTTTCGCGAAACAAAAATAAAACCCATTGCCTTCGTGACCCATCGTGCGATTGAGGAGGTAGTAGTCAGCGGAAGAAGAGGAAGGAGTAAAGGGTTTGTGGTCGACGAAAAGTAGAAGAAGAGGAATGCTTGTGAGTGATCGGAAGTCTAGAGGTGGGCTTCGGGGCGGTAAGAAAACAGAGCTTGAGAGAGAACAAGTGGAGTCGAGTTCTTGTAATCTTGTTGAGAAACTGTGTAATTCTTCAAGCAATAAGATCCCTTGCAGTTCCGTGGATGTAGACAATTTGTCGAACCACATAAATTTGTATCTGTGTGATTTTTTCTCGTTTTATATTTTTCACTTTATGGTCAATAGTTTTTCACAACAAACATATGAAGTTCTCTCTCTCTCTCTCTCTCTCTCTCTCTCTCTATTCATTATAAAAATAAAAATAAAAAATCAACTCTCAAATGTTCTACTTTTTAGCAATAACTTTTTAATAGTTTTAATCATCTATTTTTGCATCATGATTCAGACAATATAAAAATAGATGCATATCCAAGGGAAATTTACTTGCAGACCACACAATTTTGATGCATTTGCATATCCTAAATATAAATGCATGTTATTGAATGGGTTGATGTAACTTATGGGGCAACCGCATATTGACCTACTCCAGTTTTTCTTGACTTGTATTACAAGTTGTTGGTCAGCAAAATAATTGCTGAAAACAATTGACGATATTTTTAAGATGATATTTTTATTTTTATTTTTTAAATTGGCATCTGAAAAAAGTAAATTTAAAATTGTAGCGACGACTTTGCCCTATCAGTGATAAAGGCGTGACTTGATAAAAAAATATAAATAAATAAATAATAATAATAATAAATCTTTTTTTTAATGACTACATTGACTTTTGCATCTTCACAAAAACATTCTTCCCTGGTCATGCATTGTACGGTTGAATCTGAGAGTTGGGTGGGTCGCCGACGGGCCGGTCATAAGCCCACCCACACCTTAAAATGGGCGGGCTTGACTGTGAAAAAATAAAATTTTGTGGGCTCGACTGTCAGGTCAAAGCTCACTCAGACTAAGTCAAAGCTTCGCATAGCCAATCCGGCTTGCCCACCTAAAACTCAGACCTAACAAAAATTCTCAAAATTTATGAGGAAGTATGATTTGGGCGGGCTAATTTTTATGTAATGCTAAAGATTTAAGTGTCATGCACGTCAGTATGAAAGTTTAGGTGTTAGATAAGTGAATGTGCATGAGAATTATGTGGTATGTATGAAATTGTTTTAAGATTTTAATGCACGTGTAGCTCCATGCCTAAATTAGAGCTGCTACAGAGAAATAGACAAATTAACTTCTCAAATATGCTATGATTTTAAGATAGATTTGTGTGTTTTTTTTTTTAACTACATTTCTCTTTTTGAATTTGTTAACTTTTGTACCTTTTAAGTAGAAGAAGAAAAAAAAAAAAGGAATTTTTAATTTTTAAATATCGAACTTATATTTGATCTTTAGTAATTTCCTCTTACACTTTTGCATGAATATATTAATAGAAGTAAATTATAATGATATTTAATCTACTAAATATTATATTAAATTTTGTTTTCTGTTTAAAGAAAGTCATTAAAAAAAAGCTTCATAAATGTCTTCTATTCAGTAAACCAAAAGTAATTTTCTTTTTGTATTATTTAGAATATATTATTCGTGAATCATGCTGATTATAGAGGTTTTTTGTC
>JXCR01106854.1:297639-307988 GCA_002079205.1 Phalaenopsis hybrid cultivar | reverse complement strand
TATTTGATTGATTCCCTCCCGTGGACGTAGATCCAGTTGGATCAAACCACGTAAACGATCTGTGTTTGCTTGTGTTCTTTTTCGTCACATTTCTATGCCAGGAAATACATATCTCACAACAAAACATATTATTGACCTTATGTCTGAGTGAAATCTAGTTCATTAGATCATCTCATCAAGACGCTCAATTTGATATAAGTAAAACAAAGTCCATAATTATCAAATTAATTTTCAATTAAATTAAAACTTAATCATTTTTTAGTGAATTTTAAATAAAAACAAAATCAATCTGGCTACCCATCTAGTGACGCAATAAACCAAATTTTGTGAAATTCATGGTTAGCTGGATGTACCCAAAATCAAACTAATAATGTAATTTTAATATTGCGTGCCGTTCGCTTTAAGGAATTTGACGTCATTGGTTCAATATAACCCATTTTAAGTGCAATGACAAAAACATCTAAACTTATAGAAATCTATGATTATCATTTGTCGTGTCGACCAATCTTTCTCTACTTCACTAAGAAGCTTTTTGAAAAAGTCTTTATTATTTAAATGAAATATCAAAACTCTCAGCTTTAGCATAAGTTAATTTTTAATTGGAGAAACTTCATATTTACAAATCAACCACCCTTTAATTCTCACTCAAATATCAAAATTCATGATAAAACCCCCAAATTCATATTTTCATTTTTATCAAATTTTCAATAAATTGGCCGTGACTCGTGTAAATACATCGACTCAGTGGTACAAAAAATGACCCGATTCGTTAATTTATAAATATGAATATTTTGGGTGATTTGTATGTAATTGTCCCTTTCTAATTACATGGATTAGCTAATTTTTAAGGGAAATTTTCTTTTTCTTTGTTTTTAATTGAGTTGCCAGTTATTTATCCTATTGTATAAAATAATAGTTTTTTTATTTTGTAAATAATATTAATTTAACCAGTGACAAAACTTTCCCTAATGGCTGACAGTGGTCTACTGAGGCAAAGATGCAGGCAATGGACTAAACTCTACATAAGCTATGTAATTAGATTTAAGCCTAATTAGATGAATTTTAAATACATTTAAAATAAAATAAAAGGGGAATTCCAAATATACCGAAGAAGTTAACCTGCATTGACTTTTCCTCCCAGTAAATACCTGTAATTTTGAATCTTCTGTTTTGAATGCAAGTAAATACTCAATAAATACCGGTAATTATTATTTTTTCCCGCCACACCTCTCATTCTATTGTAGTTTACATAGACGTGAATTGGGACGGGTCCGTTCATGATCGACGATCTAACTTGGAGTACTGCTCATTTGTATGGGGAAACCTGATCAGGTGAAAAAGTAAGAAGCAGTCTGTTGTTGCTTAGAGCGGTGCAGAAGTCGAATTTTGTTCCATATCCTTAGGAATTTGTGAAGTTCTCTGGTTATACATCATGTTTTACGAACTACATATGACAGTCTCTATTATCCTACAGTTGTTCCGTGATAACAAGATAACGATTAGCATTGCACACAAACCAATTTAGCATAATTGCACAAAGCATGTTAAGATTGATCGTCACTTCATTAAGGAAAAACTCGAATCTGGGGTCATTTAGTGGCCAGCTAGCGGATATTCTAACCAAGAACCTTCCTTAACTACAGTTCGATGATTTCAAATATAAGTTTAACATGACTGACATCTATGCTTCAACTTGAGAGAGTATTAGAATATTAGAATATTAATATGCAGTTTCTTTATTAATTTCCTTAATTTGCTTTTATTTACTTTCTTTTTTTCCTTCATTCTCTTTTTATTTCTTTCCTTACAAGTAGATCTTGTAGTGGGTATTTATACCCCTCCTTGCATCAACAAGATTTACCCTCGATTCTATTCTAACATTAACAATCATCTTCTATTAAAAATCTAAAATTTTAACGAACAAATAGCTCTTAAATTATTGCTAATGTGCAACATCGATGGAGGATTTGGTAGATGCTCCTCTCTTCAATTAAATACCAAAATTCGAAACATACTTTAAAATAGCTTTTTAACTTAGATGTCATGCTCAACTTCTCAAACCAAAAGCAAAATAGTGACATAATGCAAAAAGGAAGACGATGAAAAGGCTTTCAATATTCTTGAAAAAAGAAATGCCATTACATACATCCATCAGACATGGAGTAGCAGATGCAATTGCTCAATCTCTTTGCTAAACAAATTATATCGAAAACNAGATCAAACAATTAAACCACTTTTAGAAGCTTTCTGAGCATATTTGAAAAGTCAAATGAATGTCAAATCTTGTGAGCTTATAGTCGAATCGAGCACTCGACAAGAAGAATTCAAGAGCCCAAGATTACTCAATTTCAACATTGTTAAGGTATTCAAATGTTCATAAAACATCGTTTGATGAAAGAAAGTTTTCCGGACCGTTCGGTCAAAGTGGTTCATAATCCTACATTGATTGCATCCGTAAATCTATAAATAGTCCTATTCCTCTCTTGGAAGGAGGAGAGAGCTTGAGGCTTGGGAAAGAGCTTGAAGCTTTGAGAATGAGCTAAAGTCTTACATCACTCCTACCACCGCCGAACACAGTCGACTACCAAATTTTGGCCGCTCTCAATCCCTATTAGTCGTCGTATGCTCCTTACAATAAGTTCATCTGCATGTCGATGTTATAACTTGAGAGATTTTGTAACGTTTTCACGTCTGTGGGACGAGGTCTCTGCTATCATCAACTTATAGTAGATTTTTATAACTAGGTCAAACCATGTAAAATTTTCCCTTTTTGGGTATTCTACGNTATATATGTATATATATATATATATATATATATATATATATATGTCCCTCCGAAGCGGGCAATGGGATTCTGATTCCGGCGACCGACAGCTTCCACAGGACCCTGATCCCGAAACCTCTTATATGCAACAGTATAACAATAATTATGATTATATCTTTCACTTATATTTTCTTATTTTGCAACAAAACCAAAAACTCTATCTTGAAGAAAAATAAGAATTTAACTTTTAATTTATATATATTGGGATACTACGTAAGTATATGTATTGTTATCAAGTAATATAGGACTTTTTGATTAAGACCTGAACATCAAACCTACATGGAAGATATGCAATTTGCATTTTTTTGGAAAACTTTCTATTTTTAAAAAGACAATTATTTAAACTAAAGACATTTTTGTAGTAAATAAAGTTTAAATATTTTTGGTAATTTTAATATTTTGACAAAAACAGAACAAACTTAAAAAGATAGCTTGAGTTTTTGTAGAAGAAAAGCACTAAATATGAAAATATATTTCTCTTTATCATGAATCAGTAATAAATATAGGAATTCTGTTGTGGAAGTATGCACATTATGTTGTGCTAAATAGGAGCAATAATATTCTTTATCTTTACTAGAGATGCTATAAAAAACATTGGCTAATTTAAAGTTTGAATAGTTTTGAAGACCGGCTAGGCAGAAAAGATACTAGCTCTCACTCTAGAGTTCTCTCAATTCCCTCCACCTAAGGGCTAACATCTCGTATTAGAACCTAAAACAATAAACCAAGTTGGGGGCTTTAACCTACCACTTTAAAGTCCTTTAACTCTACACCCTTCAGTGAATATTTCTCTATTTATTTGCACTCAATCAAATGAACTACATTCTCATTCATACAACCTCATGTGATTCTTTCCCATTGTTGACTACGACAATACCAGCCGGGTTCTTATATGTTCTCACAACAAATTTTAACATATGGATTGGTCAAATCAAGAAGTAAATGAAGTACATAGATTTAAATCATAACAACTTCTTCCAACATTAAAGATCAATACGCTCCACAACTTCAATCCAAAACTTAATTACTTATCATTTTAAGAAAAAAGATAAAGAAAAATACTCAGAATCCATGGAGAAAACAAAACTACACTTTAATTTAAAAGTAGAAATCATTGTCAAACCAACAAAAATTCTCAATCAAAACCAAAATTAGTTTAAAACAAAAGATAAAAACTTATCTCAAGTCCTCCACTAAACTCTTAAAGTTCCTTTGAATGTCTTCTCTTTTACAACACTCTCAATATAAAATTAAAATAAAAAGGATAAATATGTGGTGCATGAAAATCTCTCTAACTAACTCCCCAATTTTTGAACTTTCAAAACTTTTCCAGTACTTTCAGGACCCCTTTCAAAGTCTCAATCTTCCTTCTTTTATAATTCTCCAAAAGGTGCCTTTGTATCTCTTCAAAATGTGTCTGGATTCGATGTATGTCCTGAAGAGATGCATCCTTTCTCAATAACTTTTGTCCATGGTGGTTGTAACCATCTATTAAGCCAATAAGTGCCTCAAAACCCTCTTCAAAATCTGTAAAAACCAAATTTACTCAACCAATAACTTTCACTGTTGCTTAAGAGCGGGGCCTCTGATGCTTAGGCGCGACCTTCTCTGTTTAACTATCGCTTAGGCGCCAAAACACTTTTGTACATTTTTCACCTCTTTGTTCTTCTAGCGCTTAGGCGCCAAAACTCTTTTGCACAATTTTTCACTTTTTTGCTCCAAATTTGATCCTTTTTCACTCCATTAAGCATTTTTTCACCTTTTTACCTATACCTGAAAGAAAAACACAAAAATACCTTCCATTAAAGTGCAATATCTAAAAAATAGGTATAAAACTGTCTAAAAATACTATATATTTTAGGCGTATCAAAATCCCACTAATTTAAAATGTTACTTGTCCTCAAGTGACACTTCAGTCTTTAAAAACTAAATATTTATGATATGTATATGAGTTTCTTTAGGAGTTACAAAAATTTAGATTTAGAAATATAATAGTCCAATTTAGAAAAAATATTCAATAAATGAGTCTAACTTAAAGTTTAGAAATTTTTAATGTTAAGAAAGATGATAATATGAGTTTCTATCTAATTCAGAAATATTGTAAGTCTTCCAAATTTAGAATTTAGTTCTTTTATTATCTCCACTTAAAAATTTTTATTAAGAATAATTTTACTTACTATATTATATCTATAAGCTTGAAATCAAATGTAGAACCAATTTTTAATTAGGCACTAATCCTTAAGCTTCTCCTCCCTCGCTTTTTCTTATTCTTCTTTTTTTTTTTCTTTTTCTTTTTCTTTTCTTTTTCTTTTTCTTTTTCTTAGGCAAGGATTACTATATCTGGATACACCTTTAATAATTTTGAATTCTACTTTTCCTTTCCTAAAGCAAAGTCTTGATACAAAACTTTTACTTATAAATATAATAATAGATTTGAAAATTATTTTTAATAGAAGAAATTTATGTATTAAAAATAAAAATCTAAATTTCTAAAATTTTCAAAAATACAATGTTTCTTACTAAAGATAGTTACTTATATTAGTCATTTTCTACACTAAAAACTCTTAACTTAAAGTTTTTCTTCATCACTCAAAATTTTAACAAAATTCTCTTACTCATTTCTAAAATCAAATTTTACATCCTTAATATAACTTTATATACATGATCAATTTTTTTTTTTCGAATCAAATTCACTTGTAGTTCATTTAAAAACAAATAAATTTCTGTTTTGAAAATATTTTTCATCCCCCCAAACTTAAATTTTTAACAGATTAAACAGTTTAGCATCTAATATATATAAGGAGGAATGAAAATTAAAATAACTGCTAACACAAATTTTTATACCCTAATGATACAAGTATAAAACTAAAAATAAGAGTAAAATTAATTTTGATCAAATTTTCTAATATTTTTATTTCAATTCAACATGTAGAGATTCAATAGACTTCTAAACAGTGGTTATAAATTTAAAAGCAAACTAACACACTAACTTGACTTCACAATCTCAACATAAAAACAAAGTCACAAACATGATAAAAGAAAAAAACAGGGTAGGAGTTTCTGAAATTTAATATTTAAGACCTAAGTTAGCAAGATTTTCATTTTTTTAAAAGACATAAAATTAAGTTAAGTTTTAAACTAACTAAATCACAAAACTCACAACAGTTACTATCCTAGAATTTTAAAACAAACTGCTAACTAACACAAACATCACAATAATAATAAAATACAAAAGTTCAAAACGTAAAACATAGTACAAATCATCATAAAGATGCAAATGTAGCAGTACCACACCACATAATACACAACATAATAATAAACAACACATCATAAATCTCAAGTCCAAAGCACATAGTCTAACACATAACACAAACATAAAAATCTCTCAATTCTACTCCTCATCTTCTGAATCACCTCTATACCACTTTTCTCTAGGCTCATAATCAGGATATCAAGGATATGGTGTAAATTGCACTCCTGAGCCACCCTTAATTAGGCTCTCCAGAGATGAGTGGAATTTCTCTTCATAAGTACTTGACAGCGACTTGTTATATACCTAAAAATACAAGAATTTGACACTACTACTAGAAGATTTAAACCCTCAGCAATGATGCCAAAAACTTGATGCATCTTTTAATATGCAAGAATTTATGAACCCATATTTATATATTTATTAATAATTTTGTAAAGTCGCAATTTCAAACACAAGTATACGTATCGCTCAAGTAATACAAGACTCTAGTGGAGTCCCGTTTATCGATCCCACAGAGAAGCGAGGTAAGAGGTCCTTAGTCAAATTCTAATATACTACTATTAGTTCTAGTTTGGAATGTCGATTATAAATGATGTTTTATCTAGCAACTACTCCTAAATGCAAGTGTTAAATGTAAAGATAGTAACTATAATTAAATGCAATTATTAATTCTAAAGATAACCCTTTTTGGATGAATTGGTTTGGAGCAATTTGAGATATTAAAAACTACTATTCTTATGTAATGAATTGGATAATGTAAAGGAATGAGATGCATTAAATATTGTATATGCCAAATAGGAGCAATCCTATTCTTTACCCTTTGGTCCAGGCATAAAGAACATTGACTAATCCTTTGCTTGTTTACTGAATCTGTGGCTAAGCTGGGAGGATACCGACTCTCACTTTGGATCTCCCACGTTCCCCTCACCTGAGGGCTAACATCTCCACTTCAGTACTCAAACATAGGACCGAATTGGGGATTTTAGTCTGTCACCTAAAATCTTAAATTCTACGCCATCAAAGTATATTTCCCTATTATTCGCATTCAACTCTCATGAACTTAACCATCCATGGAATTTGAATGTGGCACTAACTGTTGAGAATTACACAGCCCTCTCGGGTCTTAATGCAATTACAATGAACTTTAACACTACAATAGGCCTTTATTGTAATGTAAATAAAGTGCATATTTATTTGCATTCAACTCCCATGAACTTAACCATCCATGGAATCTGAATGTGGTTCTACTTAACAACAAATTTTAACACTACAACAGGCCTTTATTGTAATGTAAATAAAGTGCAAGTCAAAGTTTAACACTACAACAGGCCTTTATTGTAATGTAAATAAAGTGCAAGTAAAAACCATCACATTTATAATTAAAAACAGGCCTTTATTGTAATGTAAATAAAGTGCAAGTAAAAATCATCACATTGATAATTAAATCTTGAGAATTACACAGCCTTCTCAGGTCTTAATACAATTACAACTAATTTTAACTCTACAACAGATGAGAATTACACAGCCCTCTCGGGTCTTAATGCAATTACAACAAACTTTAACACTACAACAGGCAATTGTAATGTAAATAAAGTGCAAGTAAAAACCATCACATTGATAATTAAATCTGCTTCTAACTGTAATGCAATTAAGTGCAAGTAAAAACCATCACATTGATAATTAAATTTACTTCTAACATGCATCACAAAATCCTAAACATGAATTCTACTCATTAAAAAAGAAAAGTAAAATGAAAACAATAAACATGCATCACAAAATCCTAAACATGAATTCTACTCATTATAAAAGAAAAGTAAAATGAAAATAACGGCATAATCTTCTCATACCATTATTTCTAAATAAGAAGAGAGAGTAAGAGAATCCCATCACAAAGCACGAAGAAAACACAACAGAAACTTCATTTAACCAAAGCAAATCCCTATTTCCAAACAAGAAGAGAGATTAAGAGAAGCTCATCACAAAGCACGAAGAAAACACAACGAAAACTTCATTTAACCAAAGCAAATCCACTGAAATTTTTACAAAACCCATAGATAATGAAGAACACAATACTTAGCTTTTTCCCTTTGAAAGAAAGACGAATATCTCTCCCAAAAAGTCTCCCATCGATAATGCAATGCTAGAACATCTCCTTACAAATTCTCTCAAAATCTCCTCTCCAATCTCTCCAAAAGGGTAGAAAACTACTTTTCTACTCCTATTATAAAAACCCTAAACTTTCTCCACACTTTTCCTAACATTTCTCTCACAAAAACTCCATTTTTTTCTAACCTAAATTCATTCTTTTAAAGTTTAGGGATGAAGTTTGAAGAGTTGCCATGAGAATCCTTTCAAAAAGCGTCCAAATACATTGAATCTGAGCCCATAATCGCCAAAAGTCAGTCCATAGTCGTCCCGGGCGCCGTCAGCGGGCTCGAGGGCACCGTCGGCGAGCTTTTCTGTCATTTTTTTTCTTCTTAGGTAAATCTCACCGTCGGTGCCGTTTTGGGTGCTATCGGCGAGCAGACTACGAAGCTCCACCATTTGGCTCCATTTCAACTCCGTTTCGCCCCATTTAAGTTGCGTTGTGTTCCTAATAGATAACTCTACAAAATAAGCATGAAAACAACCTTCTTTTAAAGTGTAATCTCATTCAAAAATATGTAGAAAGTGTAAAAGAGATTAAGAGCATCAAAAGATTTATCGAAAGGTGACAGGGCAAAATTCCATTTCTTGCTCGTTTTTATTACAAATTACACCGTTTTTGTTACAAAAGTCCATTTCTTGTACCTGAAATCAAAAAAATGCAAAATACCTTCCTTTAAAGAGAAATATCATTGAAATTAAGCATAAAATAGGTATGAAAAGCTAAAAAATACCTTTTTTTAAAGTGCAATATCATAAAAAACAGTATAAAAGATGTATGAAAATCTCAATATATTTTTCTTTGGTCAAAATCCCCCAAACTTAACTATTACTTGTCCTCAAGTAATTTTAGTTCTACTTAAAGTGCAATATCATTAAAACAGTATAAAATAGGTATGAAAATCTCAACATATTTTCCTTGGGTCAAAATCCCATAACTTAACAATTACTTTTCCTCGAGTAATTTGGTACTATAAAGTTATGATCTATTGTAGTAAAGTTTTAATTCAGAAATACTATAAGTTTGATTTAAGTAATACCATAGTGAGATTTTCAGAAAAAATTTCAAGTAATTAAATTAACTCTGTAGGTACAAGTTTATACCATAGTGAAATTTTTAGAAAAATTTCAAGTAATTAAATTAACTCTGTAGGTACAAGACTATCTAGTCATCAAGTTTAAGAGTTCTAATTCAAGTAATAAAATTAACTCTATAGCCACAAGATTATCTAGTCATCAAGTTTAAGAGTTCTACTTTTCTAACATTTCAAGAATGACTATATGTTGTAATATTAAGTCACTTAGAATATTCAAATGATAGGAACTTTATGGGAACACTACTAGTAAAAGATCAAATGAATTATATATTGTAATATCAAGTCACTTAGAATATTCAAATGATAGGAACTTCATGAGAACACTACTAGTAAAGTATGCTAATCCATAATATAAGTTCAGGAATGTATTTAGGTTTTCCATTTAGGTAGGTCCACTGAAGCCAATTTTTTATTAGGCATCCCTCAAGCTTCTCCTCACTTTTATATTTTTTTCTTTCTTTTATTTTCTCTTTTTCATTTGGATTGCTTTCAATCCTATATATTTTTATTTTCTTTTCAGGGATTGTTGTTAATCCTTTCTTTTTCCTTTTTTAAATGAGGATTACTATATCTGGATAGCCCTTAATGATTTTGATCATCACCTTTATTTCCCTAAATTTAAAACTCAAAGCATTTCTTTACCTTATAAATATTTCATAGCTTTTATATCATTGACCCCCAATCTTTTCTTCTCAAATGAATTTCTAAGATTCTTAATACTTCAAAATATAGTTTCCTTTACTTTAAATTGTTAACTATAGTCTTATTCTCTTATACTAAATATCTTATTCTACAAAATTAATTTTCATTACAAAAATATTCCTTTAAATCTACCATAATATTTAAATATCTACAAAATATAGTTCTCTGAATTAAATTCACTACATAAAATCATATTAATAATTTTTCAAAATAATTATATTGAGAACATCTAATAGTTAATCTTTTTCTTCCCTCCCTCAAATTTAAATTTTTCAATATGAAATGATATAGGTGGAAAGAAAAATTCTAAATATAAATCATACCTCAA
>JXCR01106854.1:181440-296419 GCA_002079205.1 Phalaenopsis hybrid cultivar | reverse complement strand
TTAATTGCATTAATAATCTGCCCCAGCATCAGAATCTCATTCATTTTGTTTGTATACCACAGAATATGCCATTCAGTGACTTTGAATAACTCTTTCATAGGAGATCTTTTACTGATTTCATCATTCAATTCATGTTCATCTTGTGATTGAGTCAAATATGAAGATATAAAGACTGGTGGTGTATATGAATTCACCAAATAGGTAGGCTTTAAAATTGTATGAGGTAAATTCATTTTAAGGTCATGAAATTTTTCAACAGATGGAATTAAAAGTTTAATATTTTTGGTAACGTCCATCATTTCACACCTCTCCTGAATATACATACAGTCTTCTTTAAACAACATTTTAGACTTATCATGAAAGCCCATTTCGAGCTCATCTGTTAACTTATTTTCAAAACTGTTTTGGAAATGGTTTTTACTTAGATAATCAATTTCATCCATCCAAAAAAAACATCATTATTTCTGTCAACTGGATATTTCATAGCTTTTAAGACATCAAAAATGATGGTCATTAATATTCATAGTTAACTTTCCTTTTTACACATCTATCATAGCTTGTCCAGTAAAAAGAAAAGGTCTACCCAAAATAATGGAATATTCTTTATCTTCCTCCATATCTAATACAATAATATCCATAGGAAAAATAAATTTATCCACTTTAACAAGCACATCTTCTTTTTGGATAAATGATAGATCGATCAGTTAACTGAAGAGTTATAGTAGTGGGAGAAATATCAGTTAAAGCTAACCTTTTAAATATAGATAAAGGCATCACATTCATGCTCGATCCTAAATCACATAAAGCCTTTCCACATAATCTTTTTCCAATTACACAAGGAGTTGTAAAGCTATAATGATCTTTAAGTTTCTGAGAAATTTTTTTTTGAAGTATAGCACTGCACTTCTCACTTAATGCAATTGTCTCATAATCCCCAAATTTCTTTTTCTTTTTTAATATCTCCTTCATAAATTTTGCATAACTTGACATCTGTTTCAAAGCTTCAGCGAAAGGAATATTTATCGTTAACTTCTTAAGTACGCCCATGAACTTTGAAAATTTTTTTCCAACCTATGTTTTCTAAGTCTTTGGGAAATGGAGGTGGTTGGTCTTTCCAAACTGATTTTAGTTGGAGATATTAATTTTTCCAGATCCTTAGAAACATGTTCTTTAGGTCTTCAAGTTTCCTTTGTTTCTCTCACAACTAATTTCTCTTTTCTAACCACATCCTCTATCTCTCTTCCACTTTTTAATTGGACAGCTTCTACTTGTTCATTAGTGTTCTTTTTAAGATTGATCTCAATGTTGCTAGGAAGTGTTCCTTGAGGTCTATTGCTAAGTGAATTAGCAATTTATCCCAATTGATTCTCTATATTTCTAATCGCAGCATTTTGAATTTGCAACTGGTTTCCCATTTGCAATACCACATCTTCTATAGACATCTTCTTATCTTTAATTTGTTGATCATTGTTAGAGTCTGGTGGATATGAAGGTCTATAGTTAGTGTTCCCCTGATTATTCCAACTTCCATTAGGATTTGCATGATTATTTTCCCACTTTTGGTTTCCACCATCAATAAGATGATTCCAGTTAAAATTAGGATGGTTCTCCAAACCTGGGTTGTAAAAGTTAGAGTACGGGTTGTTTATGGTATTTAAAGCATCACATGATAAGTTAGAATCAATCATACGCCTTAATGAACTTTCCTCACTTACTGGAGTAAATTGAGGCTGGTTCATTCCAAATTGGTCCAACTTCCTTGATATTGCGGCAACTTGAGATGCAAGAGTTGTAATCACATCTGACTCATGAACACTGGCTACTTTTTAAGGATTTACCCTTGTAGAGGGTCATTAAAATTTGTTTGCAGCCATATTTTCAATTAGCGCATATGCTTCATCAAATGGTTTGGACATTAATGATCCACCAACAGCAGCATCAATAATAAACCTAAGGGATTCTACTAACCCATTATTAAAAGTTTGAATGATTAACCAATCAGGCAGAACATGATGTGGACACTTTTTTAAAAGTTCCTTAAATCTTTACCAGCCTTTGTATATTGATTCCCCTTCATACTGACAATATGAGATAATATCGTTTCTAAGTTTTAGTAGCCTTGAAGGTGGAAAATACTTAGGAATTTCTGAGTTAACTCCTCCCAATTTTAATAGAGCCGGGTGATAATGAGTATAACCACATTTTAGTCTTATCCCTTAGTGAGAAAGAAAACAGCCTTAGTCTAACAACATCGTCTGACATATCGTTATAACGAAATATAGCAAAAAGTTCTATAAAATTTGATAAGTGTAAATAGGGAACCTCCAAAGGAGTTCTCCCAAACTAATTATTATGCACCAGTTGGATAATCTCAAGATTTATTTCAAACGAGTCAGCTTCTACAACAGGGTTTTGTATACTTGAGTGAATTTCATATGTCGTAGGATTTATGTAATCCCTCAATGAAGTATAATGATTTTCCAAGTTATTATTTTGAAAGTTTTCCATTTCCATTTTTAGTTTTTCAAGTCCTCTTTGTATTTTTATTTTTTATTTTTTTCAAACTCGGGATCATATGGGATAAGTCCTGCAGATCCTTTGTTTTGCATACGCAACACAATAAACAATACATTAACAATTAAACAAATAACAAGATGAAATTATTCAACACAACAAAACATTTTCACGAACACCTTATTTTTCATAAAAATATTTTTTTTTCACAACACTTTTTCATATAAAAACACTTTTCACACAAAACAGTTTTTACGACACTACAATTTTCCAAGTCTAAGCCTAATTACTTTAAAAAAAATTCTCCTAAAGTTCATACCGAAGCTTCCCCGACAACTGCGCCAAAAACTTGACAGCGACTTTTTATATACCAAAAAATACAAGAATTTGACACCACTACTAGAAGATTTAAACCCTCGGCAATGACGCTAAAAACTTGATGCACCTTTTAATATGCAAGAATTTATGAACCCATATTTATATATTTATAATGATTTTGTAAATTCACAATTTCAAACGCAAGTATATGTATCGCGCAAGTAATACAAGGCTCTAGTGGAGTCCTGTTTATCGATCGACCAAAGAAGCGAGGTAAGAGGTGCTTAGTCAAATTCTAATATACTACTATTTGTCCTTAGTTTGGAGCATCGATTAAAATGATGTTTTATCTAGCAACTATTCCTAAATGCAAGTGTTTTAAAATGATGTTTTATCTAGCAACAACTCCTAAATGCAAGTGTTAAATGTAAAGATAGTAACCTAAATGCAAATATTAATTCTAAAGATAACCCTTTTTGGATGAATTGGTTTGGAGAATTTTGATATAAAGTTTTATCTAGCAACTACTCCTAAATGCAAGTGTTAAATGTAAAGATAGTAACTATAACTAATGCAAATATTAATTCTAAAGATAATCCTTTTTGGATGAATTGGTTTGGAGAATTTTGAGATATATTAATTCTAAAAATAACCCTTTTTTGGATAATTGGTTTGGAGAATTTTGAGATATTAAAAACAGGTTTTACTAACAGATACTCCTAAATGTAAGTCTTAAGTTTAATACAACTAATAACTACTCTTAAATGCAAATATTAAATACTCCTAAATGCAAGTGTCAAATGTAAAGATAGTAACTATAACTAAATGCAAATATTAATTTTGAAGATAACCCTATTTGGATGAATTGGTTTGGAGAATTTTGAGATATTAAAAACTACTATTATTACGTAATGAATTGAATAATGTAAAGGAATGAGATGCATTAAATATTGTATGTGCGAAATAGGAGAAATCCTATTCTTTACCCTTTGGTCCAGGCATAAAGAACATTGACTAATCCTATGCTTGTTTATTAAATCTGTTGCTAGGCTGGGAGGATACCTGATCTCACTTCGGAGTTCCCACGTTCCCCTTGCCTGAGGGCTAACATCTCCGCTTCAGTATTTAAATAATAGGACTAAATTGGGGATTTTAGTCTGTACACCCTAAAATCTCAAATTCTACGCCCATCAAAGTATATTTCCTTATTTATTTGCATTCAACTCCCATGAACTTAACCACCACAAAATTTGAATGTGGTTCTACTTTGTTGAGAATTATTACAACAAATTTTAACACTACAACAGACCTTTATTGTAATGTAAATAAAGTGCAAGTAAAAAACCATCACATTGATAATTAAATTCGCTTTTAAAATGCATCACAAAATCCTAAACATGAATTCTACTCATTAAAAAAGAAAAGTAAAATGAAAACAACAACATAATCTTCTCATACCGTTATTTCCAAACAAGAAGAGAGAGTATGAGAAGCCCATCACAAAACACGAAGAAAACACAGCGGAAACTTCATTTAACCAAAGCAAATTCACTAGATAAGTGTTTACAAAAATCAAAAGATAATGAAGAACAGAATACTTAGCTTTTTCCCTTTCAAAGAAAGACAAATAACTCTCCCAAAAAGTCTCCCAATGCAATGCTAGAACATCTCCTTACAATTTCTCTTAAAATCTCCTCTCCAATCTCTCCAAAAGGGTAGAAATCTACATTTCTACTCCTATTCTAAAAACCGTAAAATTTCTCCACACTTTTCCTAACATTCCTCTCACAAAAACCCCACATTTTCTAACCTAAATTCGTTCTTTTAAAGTGTAGGGATGAAGTTTGAAGAGTTTCCACAAGAATCCTTTCAAAAAGCGTCCAAATACATTGAATTTGGGCCCATAACCGACAAAAATCGATCCATAGTCGTCCCGGGCGCCGTCGACAGGCTTGAGGGCACCGTCGGCAAGCTTTTCTGTCATTTTTTGGTCTTCTTGGGTAAATCTCACCTTCGGCGTCGTTTTGGGCGCCGTCAACAAGCAGACTGCGCAGCTCCACCATTTCGCTCCGTTTGGCTCCATTTTAGCTCTGTTTTGCCCCATTTCAGTTGTGTTGTGTTCCTAACAGATAGCCCTACAAAATAAGCATGAAAACAACCTTCTTTTAAAGTGTAATCTCATTCAAAAATATGCAAGAAGTGTAAAAGAGATTAAGCATTGAAAGACTTATCGAAAGGTGACAAGATAAAATTTTATTTCTTGCTCGTTTTTGTTCCAAATTGCACCGTTTTTGTGTCTTTTTCTCCAAAAGTCCATTTATTGTACCTGAAACCAAAAACATGCAAAATACCTTCCTCTAAAGAGCAATATCATTAAAATAAATCATAAAATATGTATGAAAATCTCAACATATTTTCTTTTGGTCAGTACTCTTTCTCCTAGTATACCTATCAGTATGCTCTGTAAAACGCTCTAAATTCTGAACTTTATCAGTGGTAAAATTAATATGATCCATCATCCTCTGCAATAATTGATCTTGGGTCTCAGTAGACTCACCTCTAGATGTAGAAGCACGTGAGGTAGATGGTCTAGATGTAGCAGCAGACATCTTCATTCCATAACTCCTATAAAATCCTCCTTTTCAAACCAAAAATAGAATGCTCATAATAAGTCTTCACATTCACCTTAGTGATGGGCTTTAGAGTTAACAACACTTCCTCCCAGCTATCATATTTAACTCCAACCTGCTCACACAAAGAACAGATAAAGGAAGCAAATCCCAGACTGCAATAGTAACGATAGTGGCGGAACTGATGATAGTCTGATAAATCAAATTTCCTTTGTTGATGAGCTTTCCTTCCTGGATACAATAATTTAATGTTTCTCTCTCTCTGGTCACTTCACTGAGATGATTTGTTGGTAGCAGATAAGCAGAAATAAAATAGTGCCAGGCCTTTGAAGGTGCACTTAACTTTGAAGTTGGGAAGTTGACTCTCCTCTCATTAGCGATCTTCCAAAGTCCTCTTCCAACAGTCAAGTAAGAAATAATCTCATCTAACTCCGCTTCAGTTGGATTATAATTTGCATAAAAACATAATGTATTAGGTGGCAGATGATAAAACAAGTTGATTACCTCTAGTGAAAAAGGTACCAACTTTCCTCGAACCATGACTCTATTGTCTTCAACCTCAAGGAGGTTTGCATAGAATTCTCTAACAATAGAAATAACTGCCATAGCAAAGAAACAACAGAATCGTTCCCACTATCGGCGAATGATCAAATCCTCTACGTCTCCATCTGAATTCCTAAAACACCGCTCTTGAATCAGTTTCTATGATTGCAACGCATCACTGTACCGATCCTAAGCCTTTGAACTAACAAATTTACTCAAATTGAAAGGGTTCTTTCCTTTACTCCTCTTCATTCTTGGTGTCATTATACAAATTTTATAAATTCCAAAAATAACTTCAAAAATCAAGTCTATATTACTAAACTAAACTTTTAAAGTATAAACTGCACTTCCCATGCAATTTCCATAGATTTTTTTCTCATTTTTCACCATGAATAGTAAATTTTTGAATTTCTCTAAATGTGCTCAAAATACATAGTGAAAATCANTCATTTTTCACCATGAATAGTAAATTTTTGAATTTCTCCAAATGTGCTCAAAATACATAGTGAAAATCTAAAATTTTTACATATGAAGTAAAGCTCTACCTCAAGGAACTTGGATCTAGAAAATTTCACTTGATTCCACCAAGAAATCTTCACTTTAGGTGTGCTCTAGCCCTGAAAGATTGCAAACTTGAGAGGTTGAAGGTAACTGTGGTGTTAAAAATGGTGATTTTTGGGCTGAAATNAAATTTTTACATAGAAGTAAAGCTCTTACCTCAAGGAACTTGGATCTAGAAAATTTCACTTGATTCCACCAATAAATCTTCACTTTAGATGTGCCCTAGCCCTGAAAAATTGCGAACTCGAGAGGTTGAAGGTGACGGTGGTCTTAAAAATGGTGATTTTTGGGCTGAAATTTCACTTTTAACTATTCGCGAACCAATTTTCGTGAACCGGCGCTTTAGCGTGGGTAAATGGTGCTTAGGCGCGAGCCTCTCGGGTTGGCTTATGCTTAAGAGCGAGATGTGGCGCTTAGGCGCGAGTGCATATTTTTAAAATTTTCAAATTAAAGAAAAATGCACTATTTGTCTAAGTAAACCACCCCTAAATGGTCTCACAGCATTTAAATGACTATTTTGAACTTCCTATAACTCCCCTCTCCCTCTCAAAATTCTCCACAATAACTATCTCAATTCAAGGCTAAACNCATATTTTTAAAATTTTCAAATTAAAGAAAAATGCACTATTTGTCTAAGTAAACCACCCCTAAATGGTCTCATAGCATTTAAATGACTATTTTGAACTTCCTATAACTCCCCTATCTCTCAAAATTCTCCATAATAACTATTTCAATTCAAGGCTAAAAAAACACAAATTTTCACACAAACAAACTTATATTAATTCACAAACAAGTGCAAATACCTTTAAGCACTTAATTCTCACTCCAAATAGTCTTGGATGAAAAAATTTTCCTAAATATAAATACACAACAATCATTTCACAATTAAACACATATAAGAAGTCATAAATTCTAAAAACAAGTCTTAAACACCAAACCACTTGAAAACAACAACTTCTAACACAAAAATTCTAACACTAAACTTAATTCCATTCTTCATTCAAAGGAAAAAAATTCCTGTCTTTCATTAGTCTCTCCAGGAATATAGAGTTGATAAAACGGACGGTGGAGACGAGTTATGATACTATCTTCTTCAATCCACTTCTGCTTTATGAACATCGCTTTATCCGCTTCCTCTATATAACTTGTGTGGCAAAATTGCATCTTCAATTGCCATCCAATATGCTCTAGATGTGCATGCAATTTAAGTACCTTGGTCTCCAATAAAGCCATAGTATTCTCAATTTTGTTGATCTTCTCTGATATCCCTTCAATACCAATGGCTAAGAAACTGTTATACATCTCTTGTGCACATTGACTAATGAACCTCTTCCTCATTATTTCTTTCTTCTTCTTCAAATCCATCTCCCATGAAGACATTTTCTCTAAATTTCACTTTCTGTTAGACTTTTAGGGCTATAAATGATTTGTGGTGAAATTCCTTCACAAAACCCTTCTTTTTATAGGCCTAAAACCTTCCAGTAACTCATAGACATGTTTAGAAACTGTCTTGGCACCTTTTTACAAACTAATTGGTGGTTAAACCTTCAAGAATATTAATTTTGCACATGTGTTTAAACTGTCGCGCTTAAGCGCTGATCCCTGGATACTGCTAATATGCACAGTACAACAATAATTCAGATTATATTTCTCTTATATTTCCTTACTTTGCAACAAAACCAAAAACTTGATCCTGAAGAAAAATAAGAATTTAACTTTTAATTTATATAGATTAGGATACTACGCAAGTATACGTATCGTTATCAAATAATATAAGACTTTTTTATTAAGACCTAAATATCGAACACAGAGAGAGAATATGCAATATGCAGTATTGATCAGCAAACTTTCTATTTTTAATAAAAAGATAATTATCTAACTAATGATGGATTTTGCAGTAATGAAAATTTAAATATTTTTGGAATTTTCAATATTTTGATAGAACAATAACAATTTAAAAAGATAACTAGAGTTTTTTTATAGAAGAAAAGCACTAAATATGAAAATATCTTTCTTCTTGTTATGAATTAGCAATAAGTATAGGACTTCTATTGTGGAAGTATGCAAATTGTGTTGTGCAAAATAGGAGCAATAATATTTTTTATCCTTGTTAGAGATGCTATAAAGAACATTGGCTAATTTAAAGTTTAAACAGTTCTGAAGACTGGCTAGGTAGAAAAGATACTAGCTTTCCCTCTAGAGTTCCCTCAATTCCCTCCACCTCGGGGCTAACATCTCGTATCAGAACCTAAAACAATAAACTAAGTTGGGAGCTTTAACCTGTCACTTTAATGTCCTCTAACTCTACACGCTTCAATGAATATTTCACTATTTATTTGCACTCAATCATATGAACTACATTCTCATTCATACAACCTCATGTGATTCTTTCCAATTGTTGATTGAGACAATACCATCCCGGTTCTTACATGTTCTCACAACAAATTTTAACATCTGGATTGGTCAAATCAAGAAGTAAATGAAGTGCATGGAATTAAATCATCACAACTTCTTCCATCATTGAAGATCAATACTTTCCACAACTTCCATCCAAAACATAATTACTTATCATTTTAAGAAGAAAGATAAAGAAAACTACTCATAATCTATGGAGAAAGCAAAACTACACTTTAGTTTAAAAGAAGAAATCATTGTCAAACCAACAACAAGTCTCAATTAAAAGTAGTCTCAAAATAGAAAGATAAAACTTATCTCAAATCCTCCACTTAACTATTGAAGTTCCTTTGATTCTCTTCTCTTTACAATCACTCAAAATAAAATAGCAAAAAGGATAAAATAAAAATAAAGTGGTGCCTGAAAATCTCTCCGAACAAACACCCCAAATGAGAACTTTCAAAACTTTTCAATACTTTTAGGACTCTTTTCTAAGTCCTCTCTACTTTCTTTTATAATTTTCCAAAATCTGTCTTAGTTTCTCTTCAAAATATGTCTAGATTCGATGTATTTCTCCAAAAGTTGCATCCTTTCATGATAATTTTCGTCCATGGTGTTTATAACCACCTATTAAGCCAATGTGTGCCTCAAAAACCTCTTCAAAATTCACAAAAACCAAATTTACTCATCCAATAACTGTCGCTGGCACTTAAGCGCGGGCTCTCTAGCGCTTAGGCGCGGCCTTCTCTATTTAACTGGCGCGTAAGCGCCAGATCTGGCGCTTAGGCGCCACAACTCTTTTGCACATTTTTCTTTTTTTTGCTCCAAATTTGATCCTTTTTCACTCCTTTAAGCATCTTTCACCCTCTTTACCTGTATCTGTAAGAAAAACACAAAAATACGTTCCATTAAAGCACAATATCTCAAAAATAGGTATAAAAATGTGTCTAAAAATACTATATATTTTAGGTGTATTGTCTAAAAATACTATATTTTAGGTGTATATCAAAATACAATATCTCAAAAATAGGTATAAAAATGTGTCTAAAAACACTATATATTTTAGGTGTATCATATCTCAAAAATAGATATAAAAATGTGTCTAAAAACACTATATATTTTAGGTGTATCAAAATCCTCCAAACTTAAAATATTAATAGTCCTCAAGTGACACTTCAATCTTTAAAAACTAAATATGTATGATGTGTACATGAGTTTCTTTAGGAGTTACTAAAATTTTGATCTAAAATATAGCAGTTTAATTTAGAAAAAATATTCAGTAAATGAGACCAACTTAAAGTTTAGAAATTCTTAATGTTAAGAAAGATGAAAATATGAGTTTCTATCTAATTCAGAAATATATTGTAGATTTTACCAATTTGTAATTTAATTCTTTTATTATCTCCACTTAAAAATTTTCATTAAAAATTATTTTACACTATGTTATATCTATAAGCTTAAGAGTTTCTCAAGTCTTATAATTTAAAAAGATCAAATGTAGAACCAATTTTTTATTTGGCACTAATCCTCAAGCTTCTCTTTCCTAATTTTTTTCTCTTTTTCTTTTTCTTTTTCTTTTACTTTTCTTTTCTTTCTCTTTTTTTCTTTTCTCTTTTTTTCTTTTCTTTTTTTTTCTTTCTTTTTCTTTCTTTTTTTCTTTTCTTTTTCAGGCAAGAATTACTATATCTGGATAGGTCTTTAATGATTTTGAATATCACTTCTCCTTTTCTAAAGCAAAGCCTTTATATAAGTCTTTTACTTATAAATATAATAATATTTTTTAAAACTATTTTAATAAAAGAAATTTATGTATTAAAAATAAAAATCTAAATTATCTAAATTTTTCAAAAATACAATTTTTCTTACTAAAGATGGTAACTTATATTAATCATTTTCTCATCTAAAAACTTTTTAACTTAAAGTTTTTCTTCATTACTAAAAATTTTAACTAAATTTTCTTACTCGTTTCTAAATTCAAATTTTACTTCTCTAATATAACTTCATATATATAATCAATTTTTTTTCTTTTCAAATCAAATTCAATTGTAGTACATTTGAGAACAAATAAAATTCCAGTTTTGAAAATATTTTTCATCCCCCCAAACTTAAATTTTTAACATATTAAATAGTTTAGCATGAGATATAAATAGGAATGGCAATTTAAAACAACATACTAACAGGAATTTTTAAACCCTAATGATACAAGTATAAAACTAAAAACAGGAGTAAAATTATTTTTGATCAAATTTTCTATATTTTCATTTCAATTTAACATGTAGAGATTCAATAGACTTCTAAATAGTGGGTATAAACATAAAAGTAAACTAACACACTAACTTGATTTCATGATCAGAGAATAAAAACAAACAAACTAACATGATAAAAGAAAAATACAGGGTAGCAGTTTCAAAATTTTAAATTTAAGATTTAAGTTGGCTAGATTTTTAAACTTTTAAAAAGACATAGAATCAAGTTCAATCCTAATCTAACTAAAATAGTAATAAACACACATCAACAGTTACTACCCTAGAATGTTAAAACAGGCTACTAACAAAACACAACATCATAATAACAATATAAAAGGTCCTAAACATAACATAGTACATAGTCTAAATCAACACAAAACAAATGTAGCAGTACTACATCACATAGTCTTCAACATAAAAAAACATAAAAATAACTCAATCCTACTCCTCATCCTCAAAATCACCGCTCTACCACTTTTTTGCAGGCTCATAATCAGGATATCACGGATATGGAGGAAATTGCACTCTTGGGTCACCTCTAATCAGGCTCTCCAAAGTTGAGTGGAATTTTTCTTCATAATCACTCTTTCTCCTATTATAACTATTAGTGTGATCTGCAAAACGCTCTAAATTTTGTACCTTATCAGCGATAAAATTGATATTATCCATCATTATCTGTAATAACTCATCTCGGGTATCAGTATACTCACCTTGAGATCTAGAAGCACGTGAGGTAGATGATTTAGATGTAGAAGCAGCAGACGTCTCCATTCCATAACTCCTGGAAAATCCTCCTCTCCAGCTAAAAATTGAATGCTCAGAATAAGTCTTCACATTCACCTTAGTGATGGGATTTAGAGGTAATAACACTTCCTCCCAGCTATCATTTTTAACTCCAGCCTGTTCACACAAAGAAAAGATCAAGGAAGCAAATCACAGACCTACAGTTGTAACAGCTGTAGCAGAACTGATGATTGTTTGACAGATCAAAGCTTCAATGTTGATGAGCTTTCCATCTTAAATACAATAGTTCAACGTCGCTCTTTCTCTAGTCACTTCACTGATATGATTTGTGGAAGAAAATGAGCAGAAATGAAATAGCGTAGAAGGTGCGCATAACTTTGAAGTTGGGAAGTTAACTCTCCGTTCATTAATTATCTTCCAAAGTGCTCTCCCAACAGTCAAGTAAGAAATAATCTTGTCTAATTTCATTTCAGTAGGATTATAATTTGCATAAAAACATAATGTATCTGATGGTAAATGGTAAAACAAGTTGATTACCTCTAGCAAAAAAGGTACCAACTTCCCTCAAACCATGACTCGATTTTCTTCAGCTTCAGGGAGATTTGCCTTGAAATCGCTCACAACAGATATAACTGCCACAGCAGAGAAACAACAGAATTGTTCCCACTGTAGGCGAACAATTAAATCTTTCACGTCTCCAGCCAAGTTTCTAAAACATCCCTCCTAAATCAGTTTGCGTGATTGCAACGCATCACTATACCGATCTTGAGCTTTTGAACTAAAAAATTTAGTCGAATTTAAAGGGGCTTTTCCTTTGCTTCTCTTCATTCTTGGTGTCATTCTACAAATTTGATAAATTCCAACAATAGCTTCAAAAATCAAGTTTAAATTACTAAACTAAACTTCCCATGAAATTTCCATAAATTTTTCCTCATTTTTCACCATGAATAGTGAAGTTTCGAATTTCTCCATATGTGCTCAAAATACATGGTGAAAATCCAAAATTTTTACATAGAAGTAAAACTCTTACCTCAAAGGAACTGGATCTAGAAAATTTCACTTGATTCCACCAAGAAATCTTCACTTTAGATGTGCCCTAGCCCTGAAAAATTGCAAACTCAAGAGGAAGAAGGTGATGGTGGCGTTAAAATGGCAATTTCTGGCTCAAAATTCACTTTTAACCATTCGCAAACCGATTTTCATGAACCGGTGCTTAAGCGCAGGTAAGCGGCGCTTAGGCTCCTGCCTCTCGGGTTTGCTCGCGCTTAAGCGTGAGATGTGGCTCTTAGACGCTAGTGCATGATTTTAAAAAATTTTAAATTAAAGTAAAATGCACTATTTGCCTAAGTAAACCACCCATAAATGGTCTCATAGCACTTACATGAATATTTTCAACTTTTTGTAACTCTCCTTTATCTCAAAATTCTACTTAATAATTGTTTCAATTCGAGGCTAAAACAACACAAAATTTCACACAAACTTATATTAATTCACAAACGAGTATAAATATATTAAACACTTAGTTTTTATTCCAAATAGTCTTGGATGAGAAAATTTTCCTAAATACAATCACTTAACAATCTTTCACAATTAAAGACCTAAGTAACAAAAACACTAAAAACAAGTCTTAAACACTAAAACACTTAAAGACGGCGACTTTAAACACACAAAAACATAACTTCAAACATAGAACTTAATTCCATTCTTCATTAGAAGGAACAAATTTAGGTCTTTCAATAGTCTCTTCTGGGGTAACTCGAATATAAAGTTGATAAAACGGATGGTGGTAGCGTGCTCTGATGCATTCTTCAATCCACTTTTACTTAAAAAACATCTCCTTATCCGCTTCCTCTATATAACTAGTGTGGCTAAATTGTATTTTCACTTGACATCCAATATGCTCAATATGTGCATGAATCTCCAATACCTTATTCTCCAGTACAGACATGTTGTGCATGAATCTCCAATACCTTAGTCTCCAGTACAGACATGGAATTTTCAATTTTGTTGATTTTCTCTGATATCCCTTCAATACTAACGACTAAGAAACCGTTATACATCTCTTGTGCACTTTGACTAATGAATTTTTTCCTCATGGTCTCCTCCTTCTTATTCAAATCCATCTCCCATGAAGACATCATCTTAAAATATATCTCTCTTAGACTTTTAGGGCTAGAAATGATATGGGTGAAATTCCTTCACTAAACCCTTCTATTTATAGGCCTAAATCCTTCCAATAACTCCTAGACACGTTTAGAAACGGCCTTAGCATGTTTTTGCAAACTTTTAGGTGGTTTTCCCTTCTAGAATATTAATTTCACACATGTTTTTAAATAGCCGCGCTTAAGCGTAGCATTTGGCGCTTAAGCACCAGTGCCCATTTTTGCACTAGTCAACTTAACATCCAATTTCTCATTTTAACATGTCTTAGATCACTAAATATTAGTCTTAAAATCAATACTAACACATAATAGTTTTAAAAATACTACCCCAAATCTTCTTAATCACACATAAAACAACAATCAAAATAAAAACACACTAATAACTATGGGTTGCCTCCCACAGAGCGCTTGGTTTTACGTCATCAGCCCGACGTAACAAGTGCTTACTCTGGTTGACCCAACATCATTCCATCATTAAATTTATGTTGATCCCCTATAAAATAAGGTTTTAGTCTATGTCCATTAACCTTAAAGATTTTCACAAACTTAGGATCTTTAATATCCACAGCTCCATAAGGATAAACTTTAATCACAATAAATGGACCCATCCACCTAGACTTAAGTTTGCCTGAAAATAATCTTAAGCTTGAATTATATAGCAAAACTTGTTCCCCTGCCTGAAAATTTTTAGTAAGAATCCTTCGATCATGCCACATCTTCATCTTTTTTTTATATAAAATTTGGCACTTTCATAAGATTCATTCTTTGTCTCTTCAAGGTCATTTAATTGTAACAATCTATTATCACCATCATCTTTCAAATTATAATTGAACTATTTAATCACCCAATATGTCTTATGCTCAAGTTCAACTGGTAAGTGACAAGCTTTTCCGAATATTAGCCTAAGAGACATTCCTGTATGAGTTCTGTATGCAGTCCTATAAGCCCACAAAGCATAGTCAAGTTTGACTGACCAATCCATTTTTTTAGATTCACAGATTTTTCAAAAATTCTTTTAATTTCCCGATTGTATAATTCAGCCAAACCACTTGTCTGAGGATGATAAGCAATAACAATCCTATGATTTATATGATATTTCATTAATAATTTCTCTATTATGACATTTCTGAAATGACTTCCCCCATCAGTAATGATAACTCTCAACATCCCAAATCTACAAAATATATTCGTTTTCAAAAATTTAGCAACACTTTGAGCATCACATCGAGGTAAAGCAATAGCTTCTATCCATTTGGATACATAGTACACTGCTAACAAAATATATAAATTTCCGAAAGATGGTATAAATGGTCCAATGAAATCTAAACATCCAAACATCAAATATTTCAACTTCTAGCATATAATTGAGGGGCATCACATTTATTTTAGAAATATTGCCTACTCTTTGACATCTATCACAAGTTTTGATATAAGCATTAACATCTCTAAAATTGTAGGCCAATAAAATTCAGATTGTAAAATTTCGTATGTTGTTTTATCAACACCAAAATGTCCCCCAAAATCAGAATTATGCCATTTTTGGATAATCTCATAATTATCTTCTAATGATACACATCTTTGAAATATCAAATCCTTTCCTTGCTTATATAAAAATGGGTCATCCCAAAAATAAGTCTTAGCTTCATAAATAAATTTCCTCTTCTGTTGGTATGTCATTCCATAGGATATAATATCACTAACAATAAAGTTCACAATGTCGGCATACCATGGAACATGTCACTCATTAATAGTGAACAATTTTTCATCTAGAAAATATTCATTAATTTCATTTTCAAAACAGAGTGGTTTTTCTAATTCAAGCCTGGACAAATGATCAACAATTTGATTTTCAATTCCATTTCGATCTACTATTGAAAATCAAATTCTTGCAAAATCAGAATCCATCTTATAAGTCTAGGTTTAAGCATCCTTCTTTTTCATTAAGTACTTAATAGCAAGAATGATCTGTATGCACTACACAATGAGTTCCAATTAAATATGATCTAAATTTATCAAAGGCACTACACAATGAGTTCCAATTAAATATGATCTAAATTTATCAAAAGCATATATTATTACTAATAACTCTTTTTTAGTTATTGTATATTTAATTTGAGTTTCATTAAGAGTTTTACTAACATAGTAAATAACTTTGAAAATTTTATCATATCTTTGTCCTAAAATAGCTCTAATAGCATAATCACTAGCATCACACATTAATTCAAAAGGTTTTTCCCAGTTTGGTGAAACTATAATTGGTGCAGTGAATAGTTTTTCTTTTAATAACTTAAAAGCTTTTAGGCATTCCACATCAAAATTAAAAATTGCATCTTTCTCCAGTAAATGGCATAAAGGCTTAGCAATCTTTGAAAAGTCTTTAATATATTGTTTGTAGAATCCAGTATGTCCTAAAAACTCCTAATTTCCTTTAAATTTGTTGGATAAGGTAAATTAGCAATCACTTAAATTTTTAGCAGGATCTACTTTCATACCATTTTCTGATATTTGATGTCCTAATACAATTCCTCCTCCTACCATAAATTGACATTTTTCCCAGTTAAGGACTAAATTTGTTTCTTCACAGCGCTTAAGAACTTTAGATAAATGTTCTAAACATGAGTCAAATGAAGTTCCAAACACTGAAAAGTCATCCATGAATACTTCAATCCCTTTTTCAATTAAATCACAAAAAATTGTCATCATACATCTTCGAAATGTAGCAGGGGCATTACATAAACCAAAGAGCATTCTTCTAAAATCAAAAGTACCATAAAGACTAGTAAACATTATTTTATCTTGATCCTTAGGAGATATTTAAATTTGGTGAAAACCAGTATATCCATCCAGAAAACAAAAATATTTATGCCCAGCTAGTCTATCCAACATTTGATCTAGAAAGGGTAATGGAAATGATCTTTCCTAGTGGCAAGATTTAATTTTCTATAATCAATGCATATTTGTCATCGTGTAACTTATCTAGTAGGTATTAACTCCTTATGTTAAATTACAATTATAGTTACTCCTCCTTTTTTAGGAACGCAATGAATTGGACTAACACATGCATTATCTGAAATAGGGTAGATAATTCCAACATCTGACCACTTTAAAATTTCTTTCTTTACAACTTCTTTCATAACCTCTCTTCTTCTATGCATATAAATTAAAGGATTGATTCCTTTAATATCAGCAATTGTCCATCTAAAGGCTTTCTTAAAAATTTTCAAAATTTTCATCAACCTCTCTTCTTCTTCCATCGTTAATTTTGATGAAAATATAACTAATAGAGGAATCTCCTAAAAAGGCATATTTTAAATGATCAGGAAGTAACTTCAACTCTAGTTCTAAGTTTTTTCAATAGATGGACAAAATGATTTATCTTTGTCTATCGTATCCAAAACTTCAAAACTTTCTCGAACAAAGTTTGAATTTTCTTTAAAAAGATCTTCACATTGATTTAATTCCTCTTCTTGCTCGTGTTCCAAGTCTTTTTCTTTATATTTTTCTTCATAAGTAGTTTTAAAATGTCTTAGATATCTTATAACATTCAACATCTTTACTTTTGCAGGATATTTCATTGATCTTGAAATATTGAAAGTAACAGTTTGATCATTGACGCACATTACTAATTCCCCTTTCTGCATATCTATCATTGCTCTTCCTGTGGCAAGGGAAGGTCTCCCCAAAATGATAGGTATCTCTTTATCTTCCTTCATATCTAGCATAATGAAATCAACAAGAAAGATAAATTGATCCACTTTCACTAGGACATATTCTATAACTCTTTTAGAGTATGTTATTGAACGATCTGCTAACTGCAGAGTTACAATATTTGGAGTTATTACTCCTAATCTCAATCTTTTGAATATTGATAATGGCATAAGGTTAATGCTTGCACCTAAATCACATAAAGCTTACCCATAAAATTTGTCTCCTATTGCACATGGAATTGTAAAGCTACAAGGATCTAGCTTTCTTCTGAATTATAGCACTGCACTCCTCACTAAGTGCAATAGTCTCATTATCTTCAAACTTCCTTTTTCTGAATTATCGTACTAACTCCTCACTAAGTGCAACAGTCTCATTATCTTCAAACTTCCTTTTCTTGTTGAGAATATCCATCATAAACTTTACATAGCTCGGCATTTGTTCTAAGTCTTCAACAAATGAAATATTATCCAACTTCTGCTGAAGAAGTCTCTGAGGAAATGGAGGTGTTGGTTTTTTTAAATCAATTTTTAGTGGAGAAATAGTTCTCTCAGAATCTTTTGGAGCGTCCTCTTTTGATTCTTCGATTTCTTCTCTCTTTACTTCAATTTCTTTTAGAAACCGACCTTCCAACTCTCTTCCGCTTCTAAGTTGAATGTCTTTTACTTGTTCTTTATTCTGGTCTTTTGGATTTAATTCAATATTACTAGGAAGCGCTCTTTGGGATCTATTACTTAATGAATTTGCTATTTTCTCAAGTGGATTCTCAATATTTCTAATTGTAGCTCCTTGACTTTGTAATTTATTTCCCATTTGTAACACCACTTCTTCTATAGACAACTTCTTCTCCTTAAAACTGTGTATTACTGTTGAAACCTGGAGGATAAGTAGATCTATAATTATTATTCCCATGGTTGTTCCCCCATTATTGATTATTACCACCTCAATTGTTATTATAGTTAAAGTTGGGATGGTTCTTCCAGCCTGGGTTATAATAATTTGAATATGGGTTATTCTGCTTATTGTTTATGACATTCAAAGTTTCCAATGACGCTTGAGAATCTACCATTTAGCCTAATGAATTCTCTTCAATCTTGGAAATTTATTGAGNTTGACTTTGTAATTTATTTCCCATTTGTAACACCACTTCTTCTATAGACAACTTCTTCTCCTTAAATTGTGTATTACTGTTGAAACCTGGAGGATAAGTAGATCTATAATTATTATTCCCTTGGTTGTTCCAGTTTCCCAATGGGTTTACTTGGTTGTTCCCCCATTGCTGATTATTACCACCCGAATTGTTATTCCAGTTAAAGTTGGGATGGTTCTTCCAGCCTGGGTTATAATAATTTGAATATGGGTTATTCTGCTTATTGTTTATGACATTCAAAGTTTCCAATGACGCTTGAGAATCTACCATTTAGCCTAATGAATTCTCTTCAATCTTGGAAATTTATTGAGAAAAATTCATTCCAAATTGGTCTAACTTCCTTGAAATTGCAGCAACTTGATTTGCTAACATGGTAAATGCATCAGTTTCATGAATATTGGTTACTTTCTTAAGATTTACCCTCTCATAAGGCCATTGAAAATTATTGGTAGCCATTTCTTCAATTAAAGCATAAACGTCATGAAATGGTTTTGACATCAATGAACCACCAGCAGCGACATCGATAATTGATCTAAGAGATCCAACTAATCAATTATAAAAAGTTTAAATTATTAACCAATCTAGTATAGCATGGTGTGGACACTTTTTTAACAGTTCTTTAAATCTTTCCCATGCTTCATAAATAGATTCCCTTTCAAGCTGATTAAAAGATGTAATATCATCTCTAAGCTTTATAGTTTTTTATAGTGGAAAATATTTAGCAAGGAATTTTTTTTGCTAAATCACCCCAAGTTCTGATAGATCCAGGTGCTAATGAATTCAACCACATTTTAGCTTTATCCCTCAGTGAGAAAGGAAATAACTTAAGTCTTATGGCATCATCTGATACAACATCATATTTAAATGTAGTGCACAATTCTAGAAAATTAGCAATATGTTAATTTGGATCTTCAAATGATGATCCCCCAAACTGATTATTTGATACAATTTGGATAATAGTAGGTTTAAGCTCAAATTATTTAGCCACTACAGTAGATTTTTAAATACTACAATGAAGTTCATCTACAGTAAGGTTGGCATAATCTCTTAAAGGTCTAAACTCTTAATGAATTTCAGCATTTTGATTATTTTGGTCTACTGTAATTTTTTTGGATTTTTCAAAATTTATAATTTTTTTGGTTTTTCTGATTTTTCTAATAATTCTTTCGAATTCAGAATCGTAAAGCACTAGTCCTTCAGAACATGAACTACGCTTACACTAACATATAATAAAATAAAATAAAATAAACAAAATAACCAAAGATAAGATAAGATAACTTAAAGTTTAAATAAGACTTTCTAAAAATAGAAATTTGCTTTTAAAATCAATTTCTCCCCGGCAACGGCGCTAAAAACTTGATCCTTGCATACTGCTAATATGCACAATACAAAAAAAAATTAGATTATATTTCACTTATATTTCCTTACTTTTCAATAAAACCAAAAACTTGATCATAAAGAAAAATAAGAATTTAACTTTTAATTTATATATATTAGGATACTACACAAGTATAAGTATTGTTATCAAGTAATATAGAACTTTTTTTATATAGACATGAATATCAAACACACAGGGAGAACACACAATATGCACTATTGAACACATTTTTAATAAAAAGATAATTATCTAAACTAAAGATGACTTTTGTAGTAATGAAAATTTAAATATTTTTGGTATTTTCAATATTTTTATATGACAGTAACAATTTGAAAAGATAATTAGAGTTTTTGTAGAAGAAAAACACTAAATATGAAAATATCTTTCTTCTTACTATGAATCAGTAATAAGTATAGGAATTCTATTGTGGAAGTATGCAAATTGTGTTGTGTCAAATAGGAGCAATAATATTCTTTACCTTTACTAGAGATGCTATAAATAATATTGGCTAATTTAAAGTTAGAATAGTTATGAAGACTGGCTACTCCAGAAAGATACTAGCTCTCACTCTAGAGTTCCCTTAATTCCCTCCACTTGAGGGCTAACATCTCGTATCAGAACCTAAAACAATAAACCAAGTTGGGGGCTTTAACCTGTCACTTTAAATTCCTCTAACTCTACACCCTTCAATGAATATTTTCCTATTTATTTGCACTCAATCATATGAAATACATTCTCATTCATACAACCTCATGTGATTCTATCCAATTGTTCAGTGAGACAATATCAGCCGATGAACTACATTCTCATTCATATAACCTCATGTGCTTCTTTCCAATTGTTGACAATGACAATGTCGGCTCATTACATTCTCATTCATACAACCTCATGTGATTCTTTCCAATTGTTGACTGAGACAATACAAGTCTGACTTACATGTTCTCACAATAAATTTTAACATCTGGATTGGCCAAATCAAGAAGTAAATGAAGTACATGGATTTAAATTATTCATACAACCTCATGTGATTCTTTCCAATTGTTGACTGAGACAATACCAGCTCGGTTCTTTCATGTTCTCACAACAAATTTTAACATCTGGATTGGCCAAATCAAGAAGTAAATGAAGTACATTGATTTCCTCACAAAAAATTTTAACATCTGGATTGACCAAATCAAGAAGTAAATGAAGTGCATGAATTTAAATCATCACAGCTTCTTCCATCATTGAAGATCAATACTTCACAACTTCCATCCAAAACATAATTACTTATCATTTTAAGAAGAAAGATAAAGAAAACTACTTAGAATCTATGGAGAAAACAAAACTAGAGTTTAGTTTAAAAGAAGAAATCATTGTCAAACCAACAACAAGTCTCAATTAAAACCAAAAGTAGTAGTTTAAAAGTAGAAATCATTGTCAAACTAACAACAAGTCTCAATTAAAACCAAAAGTAGTCCAAAGAAGAAATCATTGTCAAACTACTCAGAATCCATGGAGAAAACAAAACCACACTTTAGTTTAAAAGTAGAAATCATTGTCAAATCTCATAATCCATGGAGAAAATAAAATCACACTTTAGTTTAAAAGTAGAAATCATTGTCAAACCAATATTTATGGAGAAAATAAAACCACACTTTAGTTTAAAAGAAGAAATTATTGTCAAACCAACAATATTGTATGGAGAAAACAAAACCATACTTTAGTTTAAAAGTAGAAATCATTGTCAAACCAACAATACATTAAACCACACTTTAGTTTAAAAGTAGAAATAATTGTCAAACCAACAACAAGTCTCAATTAAAATAAAAAGTGTCTCAAAACAGAAAAAGAAAAACTTATCTCAAATCCTCCACTTAACTATTGAAGTTCCTTTGATTCTCTTCTCTTGACAATCACTCAAAATAAAATAACAAAAAGGATAAAATAAAAGTAAAAGTGGTGCCTGAAAATTTCTCCGAACTAACTCCCCAAACGAGAACTTTCAAAACTTTCCAATACTTTTCTGGACTCTTTTCTAAGTCCTCTCTTCTTTCTTTATAATTTTCCAAAACGTGTCTTGTTTTATCTTCAAAATATGTCTATATTCGATGTATTTCTCCAAGGGATGCATCATTTCATGATAATTTTTGTCCATGGTGGTTATAACCACCTATTAAGTCAATGGGTGCCTCAAAAAGCTCTTCAAAATTCATAGAAACCGAATTTACTCATCCAATAACTGTCGCTGGTGCTTAAGCGCGGACCTCTGGAGCTTAGGCGCGGCTTTCTCTATTTAATTGGGGCTTAAGAGCCGGATCTGACGCTTACGCGCCAAAATTCTTTTGCACCTTTTTCACCTTTTTGCTGCAAATTTGATCCTTTTTCACTACTTAAAGCATTTTTCACCCTTTTTACCTGTATCTGCAAGAAAAACACAAAAGTATCTTTCATTAAAGCGCAATATCTCAAAAATAGATATAAAAATGTGTCTAAAAGTACTATATATTTTAGGTGTATCAAGCATCAGTACACATTTTTGCACTATTCAACTTAACATCCAAATTCTCATTCTAACATGTCTTGGTCACTAAATAAAGTCTTAAAATCTTTACTAACACAAAATAGTTTCAAAAATACTACTCTAATTATCTTAATCACACACAAAACAATAATTAAAATAAAAACGCTTGGTTTTACGTCATCAGCCCAACGTAACCAGTGCTTTTTATGGTTAACCCAACATCATTTCATCATTAAATTTATGCTGATCCTCTATAAAAAAAGGTTTCAGTCTATGTCCATTAATTTTAAATATTTTCTCAGACTTAGGATCTTTAATATCCACAGCTCCACAAGGATAAAATTTTATCACAACAAATAGGCCCATCCACCCGGACTTAAGTTTTCCTGGAAATAATCTTAACCTTGCATTATATAGAAAAACTTGTTGCCCTAGTTGAAAATTTTTAGTAAGAATCCTTCGATCATGCCACATCTTTATCTTTTCTTTATTAATCTTGACACTCTCATAAGACTCATTTCTTATCTCTTCAAGCTCATTTAATTGCAATAATCTTTTCTCACCAGCATCTTTCAAGTTATAATTTAACTCTTTAATCGCCCAATATGCTTTATGTTCAAAGTTCAACTGGTAAGTGACAAGCTTTCCCTAATATTAGCCTATATGGGGACATTCCTATAGAAGTTCTATATGCAGACCTATAAGCCCACAAAGCATAGTCAAGTTTGACTGACCGATCCATTTTTGTTGGATTCACAGATTTTTCCATAATTCTTTTATTTTCCCGATTGGATAATTCAGCCAAACCACTTGTCTGAGGATGATAAGCAATATCAATCCTATGATTTATATGATATTTCTTTAATAACTTCTCCATTATAGCATTTCTGAAATGACTTATCTCATCAGTAATGATAACTATCGACATCCCAAATTTACAAAATATGTTTGTTTTCAAAAATTTTGCAACACTTTCAGCATGACATTGAGGTAAAGTAACAACTTCTATCCATTTGGATACATAGTCCACTGCTAACAAAATATATAAATTTTTGAAAGATGGTATAAATGGTCCCATGAAATATAATCCCCAAATATCAAATATTTCAACTTCTAGCATATAATTGAGGGGCATCTCATTTCTTCTAAAAATATTGCCTACTCGTTTACATCTATCACAAGTTTTGATATAAGCATTAACATCTCTAAAAGTTGTAGGCCAATAGAATCCAAATTGTAAAATTTTGTATGTTGTTTTATAAACACCAAAATGTTCCCCAAAATCAAAATTATGATATTTTTGGATAATTTCATAAGTTTCTTCTAACTGCACACTTCTTCAAATAATTAGATCCTTTACTTGTTTATATAAAAAAAAATAAGTTTTAGCTTCAGAAATAAATTTCCTCATTTGTTGGTATGTCATTCCATAGGGTATAATATCACTAATAATAAAGTTCACAATGTCGGCATAACACAGAACACGCCACTCATTAATAGCGAATAATTTTTCATATGAAAAATATTCATTAATTTCTTTTTCAAAACAGAGTGATTTTTCTAAGTCAAGCCTGAACAAATGATCAACAATTTGATTTTCAGTCCCCATTTAATCTTCTATTTCAAAATCAAATTCTTTGAAAAGAAGAATCCATCTTATAAGTCTAAGTTTAGCATCCTTCTTTTTCATTAAGTACTTAATAGCAGAATGATCTGTATGCACTACAAAATGAGTTCCAATTAAATATGATCTAAAATTATCAAAAGCGTATACTATTGCTAATAACTCTTTTTTAGTTATTGTATAATTGATTTGAGTTTCATTAAGACTTTTACTAGCATAGTAAATTACTATAAAAATTTTATCCAATTTTTGTCCTAAAATAGCTCTTGTAGCATAATCAATAGCATCACACATAAATTCAAAAGGTTTTCCCCAGTTTGATGAAACTATAATTGGTGCAGTGATTAATTTTTCTTTTAATAAATTAAAAGCTTTTAGGCATTCTTCATCAAAATTGAAACTTGCATCTTTCTCCAGTAAATGATATAAGGGCTTAGCAATCTTTGAAAAGTCTTTAATATATCACCTGTAGAATCCAGCATGTCCTAAAAAACTCATAATTTCCCTTACATTTAATGGATAAGGTAAATCAGTGATCACTTAAATTTTAGCAGGATCTACTTCCATACCATTTGCTGATATTTGACGACCTAATACAATTATTCTTACTACCATAAATTGGCATTTTTCCCAATTAAGGACTAAATGTGTTTCTTCACAACTCTTAAGAACTTTATATAAATGTTCTAAACATGAGTCAAATGAAGTTCCAAACATTGAAAAATCATCCATGAATACATCAATCCCTTTTCTAATTAAATCACAAAAAATTGCTATACATCTTTGAAATGTAGTAGGGGCATTACATAAACCAAAGGGCATCCTTCTAAAAGCAAAAGTACCATAAGGACTGGTAAAAGTTATTTTCTCTTGATTGTCAGGAGATATTTGTATTTGGCGATAACCAGTATATCCATTCAAAAAAAAAGTATTTATGCCCAGCTAGTCTATCCAGCATTTGACCGAGAAAGGTTAATGGAAAATGATCTTTCTTAGTGGCAAGATTTAATTTTCTATAATCAATGCATATTTGTCACCCTGTAACTTGTTTATTAGGTACTAATTCATTATGCTCATTCACAGTTATAGTTACTCCTCTTTTCTTAGGAATGCAGTGAATTACATTAACCCATGCACTATCTGAAATAGGGTAGATAATTCCAACATCTAACCACTTTAAAATTTATTTCTTAACAACCTCTTTCATAATAGGATTCAATCTCTTTGAGGATCAGCCCTGGGTTTGCAGTTCTCTTCCATATGAATTCTATGCATACAAATTGAAGTACTGATTTCTTTAATATCAGCAATTGTCCTTCCAAAGGCTTTCTTAAAATTTTTCAAAATTTTCATCAACCTTTCTTTTTTCTTCCATCATTAATTTTGAGGAAATTATAACTCGTAAAATAGAGGAATCTCCTAAAAAGGCATATTTAAAAAGTTCAGGAAGTAACTTCAACTCAAGTTCTAGAGGTTTTTCAATTGATGGACAAAATGATTTATCTTTATCTATCGTGTCCAAAATTTCAAAACTTTCTCGAACATAGTTTGAATCTTCCTTAAGAAGTTCTTCACATCGATCTAATTCCTCTTCTTGCTTGTGTTCTAAATTTTTTTCTTCGTAAATTATTTTGAAATGACATTCACTTAGATATCTTATAACATCCATCCTATAAAATTCATCATCTTTACCTTTTGCAGGATATTTCATTGATCTTGAAATATTGAAATTAACAATTTGATCATTGATGCGCATTGTTAATTCCCCTTTCTGCATATTTATCTTTGCTCTTCCTGTGACTAGGAAAGGTCTCCCCAAAATGATAGGTATTTCTTTATCTTCCTTCATATATAGCATAATGAAATCAACAGGACAGATAAATTGATCCACTTTCACTAAGACATCTTCTATAACTCTTTTAGAGTATGTTATCGAACAATCTGCTAACCGTAGAGTTACAATAGTAGGGATTATTCCTCCTATTCCCAATCTTTTGAATGTTGTAAATGGCATACGGTTAATGCTTGCACCTAAATCACATAAAGCTTTCACATAAAATTTGTCTCCTCTTGCACATGGAACTGTAAAGCTACCAAGATCTTTAAGCTTTTCAAGAAACTTTTTCTTAATTATAGCACTACACTCCTCACTAAGTGCAACAATATCTTTAAACTTCCTTTTCTTGTTGAGAATGTCCTTCATAAACTTTACATAGCTTGGCATTTGTTCCAAGGCTCAGCAAATGGAATATTAATCGTAAGCTTCTTAAATATTTCCATAAATTTTGAAAATTGCTTATACAACTTATGCTGACGAAGTCTCTGAGGAAATAGAGGTGATGGTTTTTCCAAATCAATTTTCAGCAATCTCTGAGGAAATGTAGTTGGTGGTTTTTCTAAATCAATTTTTGGCAGAGAAATAGGTCTTTCAGAATCTTTTGGAGCATCCTCTTTTGATTCTTCAATTTCTTCTCTCTCTACTTCAATTTCTTCTTTAGGTCAACCTTCCAACTCTCTTCCGCTTCTAATTTGAACAGGTTTTATTTGTTATTTATTCTGGTCTTTTGGATTTGATTCAGTATTACTAGGAATTGTTCCTTGGGATCTATTCCTTAATGGATTTGTTATTTGCTCAAGTTGATTCTCAATGTTTCTAATTGTAGCTCCTTGATTTTGTAATTGATTTTTCATTTGTAACACCACTTATTCTATATACAACTTCTTATCCTTAAAGTGTATTACTGTTGAAACCTGGAGGATAAGTAGATCTATAATTATTATTCCCTTGATTGTTCCAGTTTTCAATGGGTTTACTTGGTTGTTCCCCCATTGCTGATTATTACCACCCGAATTTTTATTCCAGTTAAAGTTGGGATGATTTTTCTAACTTGGGTTATAATAATTTGAATATGGGTTACTTTGCTTGTTATTTATGGCATTCAAAGTTTCTAATGATGATTGAGAATCTACCATTTGGCCTAATGAATTCTCTTCAATCATTGAAATTGGTTGAGGAAAATTCATTTCAAATTGATCTAACTTCCTTGAATTTGTAGCAACTTGATTTGCTAACATAGTAAATGCATCAGATTCATGAATATTGGCTACTTTCTTAGGATTCACCCTCTCAGAAGGCCATTGAAAATTATTGGTAGTCATTTCTTCAATTAAAGCATATGCGTCATGAAATGGTTTTGACATCAATGAACCACCAGCCGCGATATCGATAATTGATCGAAGAGATCCAACTAATCCATTATAAAAAGTTTGAATTATTAACCAATCTGGTATAGCATGGTGTGGACACCTTCTTAAGAGTTCTTTAAATCTTTCTTATGCTTTATAAATAGATTCCCATTAAAACTGTTTAAAAGATGTAATATCATTTCTAAGCTTTGCAGTTTTTCTATGGTGGAAAATATTTAGCAAGGAATTTTTGTTTTAAATCACCCCAAGTTCTGTTAAAAGACAATTATTTAAACTAAAGACATTTTCATTTAAATATTTTTGGTAATTTTAATATTTTGACAAAAATAGAACAAACTTAAAAAGATAACTTTAGTTTTTGTAGAAGAAACACTAAATATGAAAATATCTTTCTCCTTATCATGAATTAATAATAAGTATAGGAATTCAGTTGTGGAAGTATGTATATATCTTCCTTACCATGAATCAATGATAAATATAAAAATTTGTTATGGAAGTATGCTAAATGGCCAAATAGGAGCAATAATATTCTTTACCCTTACTAGAGATGCTATAAAGAACATTGGTTAATCTATAGTGAATCAGTAATAAGTATAGGAATTCTGTTGTGAAAGTATGCAAATTGTGTTGTGCCAAATAAAAAACATTCTTTACCCTTACTAGAGTTGCTATAAAGAACATTGGCTAATTTAAAGTTTGAATAGTTCTGAAGATCGGCTAGGCAGAACCCTTACTAGAGATGATATAAAGAACATTGGCTAATTTAAAGTTTGAATAGTTCTGAAGACAGGCTAGGCCCTTACTAGAGATGCTATAAAGAATATTGGCTAATTTAAAGTTTGAATAGTTTTGAAAGACCGGCTAGGCAGGGAAGATACTAGCTCTCACTCTAGAGTTCCCTCGATTCCCTCCACCAGGGGGCTAACACCGACTAGGCAGGGAAGATACTAGCTCTCACTCTAGAGTTCCCTCGATTCCCTCCACCTGGAAGCTAAAATCTTGTATCAGAACCTAAAACAATAAACCAAGTTGGGGGCTTTAACCTTTCACTTTAAAGTCCTCTAACTGTACACCCCTCAATGAATATTTCTCTATTTATTTGCACTCAATCATGTGAACTACATTCTCATTCATACAATCTCATGTGATTCTTTCTAATTGTTGATTGAGACAATACCAGTCCGGTTCTTACATGTTCTCACAACAAATTTTAACATATGGATTGGCCAAACAACTTCTTCCAACATTAAAGATTATACTCTCCATAACTTCCATCCAAAACTTAATTACTTATCATTTTAAGAAGAAAGATAAAGAAAAAAACTTCCATCCAACACTTTAATTACTTATCATTTTAAGGAGAAAGATAAGGAAAACTACTCAATGAAGTGCATGGATTTAAATCATCACAACTTCTTCCAACATTAAAGATCAATACTCTCCGTTATTCCATCCAAAACTTAATTACTTATCATTTTAAGAAGAAAGATAAAGAAAACTACTCATAATCTATGGAGAAAATCCATCCAACACTTAATTACTTATCATTTTAAGAAGAAAGATAAAGAAAACTACTCAGAATCTTTGGAGAAAACAAAAACACACTTTAGCTTAAAAGTATAAATCATTGTCAAACTTACAACAAGTCTCAATTAAAACCAAAAGTAGTCTAAAATAAAATTAAAACTTATCTCAAGTCCTCCACCAAACTCTTGAAGTTCCTTTGAATCTCTTCTCTTTTACAACACTCTCTATATAAAACTAAAATAAAAAGAATAAATATGTGGTGCCTTAAAATATCTTCAACTAACTCCACAATTTTAGAACTTTCAAAACTTTCCTAGTACTTTTAGGACCCCTTTCAAAGCCTCGATCTTCCTTCTTTTATAATTCTCTAAGAGGTGCCTTGGTATATCTTCAAAACGTGTTCTAAATCGATGTATTTTTTCAAGAGATGCATTATTTTGCAGAAATTTTCGTCCCTATTAAGCCAATAGGTGCCTCAAAAACCTCTTCAAAATTCACAAAAATCAAATTTACTCATCCAATAACTGCCACTAGCGCTTAAGCGCGGAGCCTCTGGAGCTTAGGCGCGGCCTTCTCTGTTTAACCGGCACTTAAGCGACGAATCTGGCTCTTAGGCGCCAAAACACTTTTGCAAATTTTTCACCTATTTGCTCCAAATTTGATCATTTTTCACTCCTTTAAGCATTTTTACCTTTTTACCTGTGCCTGAAAGAAAAAAATCAAAATATCTTCCATTAAAGCGCAATATCTCAAAAATAAGTATAAAAATGTGTCTAAAAACACTATATATTTTAGGCGTATCATACCCCCTAAAATTTTAACGACAGTCATTTGATTTGTGGGGCTTTACAAGCAAGCAACCACGTGGTCAACTATGGATCTGTGGTGCAGCTAGATCAAAGCCGTCCATTTCTAACACAAAAAAATGGATGGCATCGGGTTTTCATATCCAATGGACATTATCCTAAGAATTTTTCATGTTTAATCTCTAAGATCTCGCTCAAATCTTAATGCATTTTCATGAAATTTGTTCTAAAGCTTCATCTCAATGAGATGAACATATCCATATGGTTATATGGCTATAAGGTGATAGTTTTCTTCACAATGTTCTAAACCTGAGCAAGAAACTAGGGTTAGAGTTCCATACCTGGTCTCAAGAGGAGAAGCCTCAATTGAGTTTGTCAGAAACATCCATCTGGTTCTCATGAAGCTCCTCAGCTCAATTTGGAGTGAATTCAGGCTGAGATATACCCTAACTAAAATGGTGGTTCAGTTTCGCCTAGGAGTGGGTTAGACCTTACAGAAAAGGCTAATTCTGACTGGTTCTTCTTTGTAGAGCTTAAGGAAGCTTTTGGAAGAGCTAAATCAAAGTTTGGAGATGGTTTTTTTTCTGACCTAAAAATATCCTGGATTTCAGGCCCAAAATTGGGTCTGCTTATAGAATTTCAGAGGCTGAAACTATTAGTTGCTTAGTGTATGGGGAGAATTTTCTTTGTTAGATGTGGTAGAGTTTAGGGATTGTATTCTGGTTTTCTCCTTATAGGTATCTCTCATTTTAGCTCATTAAATAGCCACTAGAGGCAACAAGGGAGCTTGGAGCTGATTGGAAGAGGGAGGAGGTGGTGTAGGGAGGTTCAGTGAGTCGAGAGAGATCAATTTTTGGCTATGAATAACACTCTTCTCCCATTTCCATGGTTAGTTCATCATAAGCTTAAGCATAGTGAAGGAAGAGGCTTAAGGTAAGGCTCTCTTTCTATTAGAGAGGGGATAAGGTAAATGGACAGCATGGTAGTGAGCTGGTTCAGTTAATTCACATAAGTCCAAAGAGTGTGATGTGGAATTGGGTAAGATTCCATATGTTTCCCCTTTCATGATGATTTTTAAATTTTGGGCCAAAAATAATGGCTATCCATGAGGCTCAATTAACCACATGAATTTGGCATGTCATGGGTTATGGGTGACTCAATAACACATGGTTAAAGGGAGCTTTGGGCTTGGACCTTCATGAATGGGCTTGGATTTGCACGTGTGCCCCTTAGGCTAAAGGCTCCTCATGAGGTGATTTATTAACTTAATTAATTAATTAATTAATCAATTAAGTAGGTCAAACTTATGAGTTTGACCATTTGATCCTATTTGGGCATACGATTGGCCAAGGTGATTTAGGGTCGACCCTTTGATAAGGTTTGACCCATCGGGTTTCATAGTTGATTAATTGAGAACAATTAGGACCAAGGGTTGAACAATTGATAAATTTTGACCAATTAGGTCCCAGGGTTGACCAATTAGGTCCTAGGATTAACCATAGGGTCCAAGTCTGATCAAATGGTCAAAGCGGGGACCATTGGGTCCAAGGTTGACCAAATGGTCAATGTGGCGACCATTTGGTCTAGAGTTTTCATCATTGATTTAATCATCTTGGGATTCCATCATGATTTGGGCTCAAAAATGACACATTAGAGATTTGGTCTAGCTTTTAGGGTTGGAGGACCCCAGGTAGGTTCAAGAAGTCATTGTTGGTAGACTTCTTCCCAAGATAAATTTAATTGTCTTGATGATCATTAGGCTTTTGGAAGGGTGTTTGAGGATCCTGATATGGACACACCGATGAATGTTGGTTGGTGCATATTCCCTGAGTGGATGATCAAACCCACATGCCTAAAACTAACCTTATGGTTAGTTAGGAAATAAATGTTCAAGAGTCTTAGGAGGCTGTACAAGCATGGTGATTGATCGAAGTTTCACGCTTGTGTTCTGGATGATGGTCTCCTAATAGTTGGAGAGAAGCCCATGGTGGTGCTCCGGCAATGCTTCCCTAAGTCGAGATGAAGCTCTCCCTTAGAAAGAGAGTCTGGTGAAGTCTCAAGCTCTGATGATGACCCTTATCCTAAAATGAGGAAGCTTTCCTAAAAAAGAAAACTCTAGAAAAGCAACACACGAAACCCCTTTATCTTCCTCTGCTGGCAAGGAAATGACCAGAAGAGGAAATGGAGAGGAAAAAGGAGAACAAAATAAAGAAGAAGTGGAGAAGGAAGAAGAACCTAAGCTCTCCCAAAGAATCCCACACAACTCTCTCCCGTTGCCCTCACTTAGCACCCGATCTCAAATGCATCAATCCGCCAAATGAGGAGTAGACCATCGATTAAGCATAGCCAACCCCCCTCAAAAATAACCAAGAAGCCACCTAAAGATGCCAAAGAAGCTTATAAGGTGAGGGCAAAAGTGTCCTTTCACACCACCTTTTTCCACTCCCAAGGTTCATCATCACCCCTTCTATGAATATGGCAGCTTTGAGAGTCCAAATGACAAAAAATTGAGCATTTTTGTGAAATGGGAAGTGACTGGCGCTTAGGCACCATGTCCTTGGGCGCCTAAGTGCTTGACTGATTGCCTTGGCGCCACTTATGTGGCTCCTACTTTTTCAGCTCTCGATAAATTGACTATGTTTTGCTTGTTTTGGGTGCCTATGCTCCTGATATTAGTGCCCAATATTGACGTTTATGCCCAGATGATAGAAATAGTTTCCAAACCTCTAGAGGCTCGAGCTTGATGACCCAAAAAAGCATCTTGGGCGCTTAGTTGCCCGGGGTCGACGTAGGGGTGCCGGTCTAGCCCGAAACCTCAATTTTCACCGGGAATGCTCAACGGAGGCTTTTTTTTTACCTGTAAGCTATGTGAGACTCTTTATGAGTGAAATTGGTCCTATGCCTTTGGAATCGTGTATTTTGATTTGTGATACACAAGGGAAATTGCTGTTAGCGGTTGCCTCAAGCCATGGCTTGGGTAGGGTGTCCCAAACCCTAATTTTTTCAAAACTCACGTAGGAGGCTTTTGTGACTTCTTATGGTTGTGGGAGGCTCCAAAGGGACGTGTGGAGACTTCTAAACACTAGAATGTGGGTTGAATATTTCTCACATCCTAAATAGGCCCTTCTAAAGGGATTTTTTTTGGGTCAGTTTGAATCGCTGCCATCCCTAGCTACTAGCTACTTTTCCCAAACAAGTGCTAAGAGTCTCGGGCAGGTATCTTAAGCTATCGGATGCTACAGACGGATTATAGGTCATCCCGAGTCATGCATGTAGACACCCTACATTCATAACATCAAAAATTGATGCCAACAATAGTCAACCCAAAACTTCATGGGAAAAACTCATTACTGCGTTATGGGGCCCTGTGTTTACTTTTCTCCTCTACAAACAAATAAAGGAAACCAAATGACAAGATTTGACCATAATTTAGAATTCTTCCTTCATTTAGTCAGTATATTAATGAAGAAACTCAATATAAATTTTTAAAATTAGCCTGTAGCAGCTATCAGATAGCCCTAAATAATTACTTAACTACAGTGCATAGTCCATACAAAGTACGTAAAATGCTATTTTAACACTTTTTAGAAATCATTTTCTAAAAAAAGTTGAATTACTTTTTCATAAATATCCCAATATAGCTCAAATAATGCACTAAGTAAAGCATCCACTTTAGCAAGCAAACAATACACAACAAAAAAAATTAGTTAATTACATCTATAATCCAATAAATTTATGAATTAACCTCATGTAATATTGCATACTTAACATGCCTCAATTTACTAAGAGCCTTAAATCAAACATCTTCTTCAATGAAAAGACCATACACAACATGTTGCAGAATAATTTAGTTAATTTTTTCAAACTTTTTTAAGATGGTTAGCCAAAAAGTTCATGGAGATAACTCATAACAATGCTATGGGGCCCAATTTATAGTTTTCTCCTAAGCAAACAACGGATGGAAACAAATAGTCAAGATTTAATCATAAATTTAATTTTATCCTTCATATATACAATATATTAATGAAGAAACCCAACATAAATTTTTACTGTTAGTATATATCAGCTATCTGATAGCACTAAGAAATGACTTTATTTCAGGGCACAGTCCATACATTGCATGTAATATTTTATCGATCTTTAGCTTTGGTTTAAGTTTTCATAAGAAAGTGTTTCTTGCAGCTTTTGGTTCAAGTTAAAAAAAAAAAAAAATTTTCTATAGTTTTTGTCTTCATACACATCTGAGAATGTCTAAAATCTTTGAATATATGTATATTAGCTTATCGTACAATATCTTATGCTTATGTAATAGGTAAATTCTGAAATTTTTATCTGGAAGAGTACGAATGACTCATGATATTGCTAAAAGTCTACAATAAATAAATTTTTGTTTCAAACACAACCAACTTATAACAACATAATACAATTACTCAGATTTGCTTCGAAAAATATTGTAATAACTCAGTGGTGGTTTCCAATGAAGCTTTCTGAATTGAGAAGTAATTACCGCAGGGTTTACATTTAAGATATCGCAAGTAATTTGTTCGCTATCCATCGTCGCAGATCTTCTTCGTCTTCAAACTTCCTTTTTAAACCTTTTCGTCTTCAAACTTTCTCCATTTCAGAATTTTAAAACCAATTTTTTAATTTCAGCTCATGCATCTATTTTCCCATCTGGACATGTGCAGTAAGTATTATAACTCTGGGATTAATAATTACTCGGACTAGGTTCGGGTCATACATGGGCGAATTTTCCTGTTTTATGTTATATAAAAGTGGGACTTGTCCACGTTGCGTTATATAATTTTTTTCAAAACCTAATTGATGGATGACTTTGGTGAGTAAATCAAACCTCTGATTTTTCCCTCACGTATTTTTCACTTTAAAATTTGTGCCTCGCCTTCTTGATTCGCTTGTTATCCTCATTTGACCTAACAATTTCCTAGCAACCTTTGGCTAACGGTCTAATTTCAAAACACAAAGAAGGAATCACTATTGCATTTAACTTGAATTCAGTCCAACATATCACCCTCCACGAGAACATAGTAGGAATATCCAATTTTTGAATTTCAAACATTTACGAACATAGAAAAATTCCAAAATAATTAAATATTGCAAAAAAAATATGCATGTTTTTAATACTTTTTTCTTAAAATCTCACCATTAGTTCTGGTATATACGTTCAGAATGTAAAGCATAGTCTTCCCTACACATTAAAAATGTTGGCGCATAAATATGCTTCTCCCCTCCTTCCTCNAAAAGTACGGTCAATAATGACCCAAAAAAGAAGAACCTATGGTCACATCACTGAAAAACTAAAGACTTGATTGAATAAGTACAACTCCTTTTCAATACCGGAAACCGATTGAACGAAAGTCATCTAAGCCAAAGAATAACTATTGAATCGAGAGAAGACATCATCCCAACTCTCATCCAGCTTCTCCAACTGCCTCCCAAGAGCCTCCCAACTGAAGGTTCTCACCACAATGCACTTCATGAACACCCCAAAGAGACCTTCTGTCAAAATGTGAGGTACTTGTCGAATTATGGTGATTCACCCTTTGCCCCACTGTTTAGTCTCATCCTAGCGACGAGCTTTCTCATCTAGGGGTTGACAATTACAAAGTGAGTCGAAAGAGCCTCGCCAAACTAAGGATCACCAATCTTAGTCGATAGAGCGATAGAGTAGCCGAGCCATACGCACGTTTATGTATATACCCAAATTATTATGTAACCCACTCGTTAAACCATGGGTAATTGTGTAATCATGCAAATGATATCCTCTTCTCCTATAAATAATGGTTATTTATATAATAATGGTTAATTAATTAGTCATCAAAGACTTAATTCATTACTGTGTACTCTCTCAACATCTCTCACTCTCTCTCTCTTATGTTTTATGCTTTATTCCTTGGGTGTGATTCATAATACAGATTCTGATTTAACATCCTTAAAGGCGTGATGAGCATGAATTGAATTAGCAACAAGAAGAAGAGCATAACAAAGAATAAATCTACTAAAAATACGTTACAAACATGAAGTGCAATAGGGACTTCATGCAACGACAGATCTATGAGTTGAAGGATCAAATGATGGGCCATATGTTGGAGGCCATTCCGAGAAGCCATAATAAGGGGAATGAAAAAAATCCATGAAGAGGAAGTGATAGATCACAATGGCTTAAGAATGACTCAAACCTGCAATAGAGTAGAATACTCCCAATACTAGGACAGTGTCGAGTCGGTGCAGCTAGACGAACAACAATTTGAGCATACTAACCCCCTCCCAGTCAATGAGAGAATGCCTTCATCCAACATATTTCAATTGTTGAACCTCCCGAGAAGTTCAAGATAATGTTTCTAGAATCATACAAAGGTCGGACTGATTCGATAGACCATATCGCTTCCTTTAGGGTCAATTGTCTGCTTACTGAGTATCATTGATGCTCGAAAGTGTTGCCTATTTTTTACCAAGTTAAGGAGATATTTGGCCCTAAGTTGGTTCAATGGACTACTAGCTGGAGTAATTATCTCCTTAACCAACTTTAAGAGGATATTCATGGTGTAGTTCACTGGTGCCTAAAAGCCATAGAAGGGGTTTGTAGGCCCTACTACTAATCAGGCATAAAAAAAATGAGAGCCTCAGCTCATTTATCACGTGTCAAAAGATTATGCTAGAAATGAGGAATCTGGAGCTTACAGTCACACATCACACCCTAGATCAGAGACTAAAGGAGAGACCCTTCAACTATGCTCTTGACTCCAACGACTGAAGAACATAACCAAAATGTTGGAACTGGACAACAATCACATTTTGACTGAAGAGTACAACTCCATCCATTCATTCACCATAATGGAATCAACCACCGGTCATCTAAAGAGATGGGCCCCAAGAGGCAACAGGTGGGGACCAAGGGAAGACTCGATTCTCTTACATGGCCAAGGTTGAATCTGCCTCCTTGAGACAACACGGGATCTATAGACATGATAACTGATGTCAGGTAAGGTACCCTGACCAATGGTCGGTTCGTTACCAGAAACGACCATCAAATAACTACAATGAACCAAAGGGGACTCTACTAGGATTCTCTATGTAAGAGTTGGTGGAGGCAATCCAAAATAAGGAATACTTGAAGAAGACACTACCCATTAGAGTCGGGGCATTTCCATAACACGAAGAAGTATTGTGCCTACCATAGAGACTATGGTCATTATATAGAGGAATGCACACACCTCCAAAGACTAGTTACAGAGTTGATAAGAGTTAGAAATCTCAAGGAGTTTGTGAAGCTAGACCCAAAGGTAGAGGAAGGCTTTGGTAGAAGAAATTCTAGATTAGGAAGTTTGAGTGAACTCCATCCACATCACTAAATTTGAACCATTAATTTTTGAAGGTGGAAATTTATCCTGGCAAGCCAGTTAGAAGAGGCTCTGATTAGGAGAATAGTGTGTAGCCCATTTTTCTCTATAGCACAACACCCATCCATTAATCCTATTCGATGATGTAGACTTCCCCCAAGGAGGAATTCCTTCCATTGTTGTGACTATGATGATAGGCTATTATCAGATAGATTGCATTATGCTTAACAACTAAAGCTTTATCAACATCATGTTTAAGTTAATATTTAATAAAATGAAACTTTAAACCAATTAGCTAGTGGCTTTGGCCAACCCATTCTATAACTTCTTTGACAAGAGGAAAGCAGTCTTGGGAGTAATTGCACTACAAATCACTTGGGGAGAAGGTGAAAAGCAATTATCCAACATAGAAGCCTTCATAGTGGTAGACTCTCCACCAACCTACAATGAGATCTTCAGCCGCCCCTGCGGAATGACAACAAAGTTTTGGTATTGACATACCACACGACAATGAAGTTTCTTAGTGATAGAGAGTTCATCATTAATTGAAGGAAGTTGGAGTAGTCTCAGGTCTGCTACCTTAGAGAGGTCGAGAAGTTGGAGCAGGAGCCACTCGACTTGAAGCCCTGGTGCAAAGGGGGTCTTAAAACTAACGAGACTACTCTTGAAATCCCTGCAGTAGAAGAAGAGCCCAGTAAATCTTTTTAATAAGTGAAACTTTTATGTGAGGTCTAAAGATTTGTTGATCGTTAGAAGCATCGAGATGTCTTGTCCGACATCAAACATGTTAGGGATTCGACTCAAATTTTCCTGTCACCATCTTAACATGAATGCAACCATCTGGGCAATGAAGTAGAAAATCAGGTCTTTGATAATGAATCTACTTGGATCAATTCAAGAGAAGTTCCAAATGTTGAAGGAAGCAAGATATATCCATGAGATACAATAAATGATGTGGATATCCAATGTGGTCGTAGTGTAGAAGGTGAATGATAAGTGGAGGAAGTGCATGGTCTTCATTAACTTGAATGTTGTCTGCCCAAAGGATATCTATCCACTACCAAAAATCAACATGTTGGTAGACTCGGCGGTCAACCATACTGTAATGTGCTTCCAAAATGCTTTCTTAGGATACCACCAAATAAAAATTCACTCAAATGAGACAAAGAAGACAATTTTTATAATTAGTGAGAGCATGTATTTCTATAATTTACTATCCTTTGGGGCTTGAAATTGTTAGGGCTTCCAACCAGCATCTTATGGATGAAATTTTTTAGTAAAAAGGAAAAAAATATTGAAGTATATGTGGATGATGTGTTGATTGAAATTTAGTTGGTCAAACAACACATAAAAGACTTAAAAGAAACATTTGACATGCTCCAAAAATATAACATGAGCATTCAAACCCACTAAAATATACATTTGGAGTATTCACAGGTAAGTTTCTCAGCTATCTCTCGACACTGCTAGAATAAAAACTAATAATAAATAAGTACAAGCATTACTCAACATGTCTTCACTTCTAAACACAAAAAAAGTCTAAAAGTTGATTGGTCGGATATCGGGTCTAAGCCAGTTCATTCCAAAGTCAGACAATAAATGCACAACTTACTTCAAAATTCTTTAGAAGGAAAACAATTTGAAATGGATTGTCGAGTGTGAGCAAGTAGTTACAAAGTTAAAAGACACATTGGCATCACCGCCACTAACCCAATGTTTGAAGTCAAATAAAGAAGTATTGTTGTACTTGGGAGTTGGACCTGAGACCATTAGCTTAGTAATTAGAGAATAAATGAGGAAGTAATTCCCAATTTATTGCACCAGCCAACTCCATAGAGATGCTCATCGAGATTCGATATTCGATTATGAAAAAATTATCTTTTGCTCTGATTGTGTATGCTCATAGGCTCTGGCCCTGTGTCCAAAATCATTTGATTTGGGCTATCACTAACCTCTCATTGAATTCATTTTCCACTCGGTTGAAGCATTTCAGTTGGCTCCTCAAATGGGTGGTAGAACATAGTGAGTTCGACATCTTTTATGCCCCTCAGACGACAATCAAGGTGCAAACATTGGAAAATTTTTGGGATAATTTTTCTAAGTAATACAAGCTCAAAAAAGGATCCATAGCTGACAACCACACATTGTACCTTGCACATTGATGTTGCCTCCAACCAGATGGACTAGCTCTGAGTTCGACTAGAGGGCACCTCTACAATTTGGTTGTCATTGAGTTCAAAGTAACAAACAATCAGGTGAGATATGAAGTTATGATTGTTGGTCTTTGTCTAGCCTATGAAATGGGTACCCAACATCTTCATGTGAAGTCATACTAAATAGAAATTTGAAGCCAAAAGTGAGATGATGGTCAAAAACCTCAACAAAGCTAAAATGGAGATCAAGAAGTTCTTGTTTGTTTTATTTCAATTTACATTTGGAAACCATAAAATTTAATTGCTTAAATAATCAAACACAGCATAAAAAGCAATATACTATTTTGAAAGATACAAATATCACTTTTTGGCAGGTTCGATTATGTAAATAAGGAAATTTTGGATATTTGTAAAGTATATGATTAAAACCAATATTTTTTCTCTCATATAATTCAAAGGCTAGATAAGATTTTGATTAATATGAGGTTCAAACTTCATATGGGCACAAGCCCCTATAAATAATTACATATTAAGCAAAAAGTATTTTATTCGAACACTCTCGATTAAGTTTATGGTATTGTGGTCAAGAAATTTTTAAGTTTAGTTTTCATGATTGATCATTCAGATCATCAAAAGAGAAAGATGTCTCAACCCACAATTACACCACAATTACACAGATATTTATATTCCAAAAGATTTCCAAAAACTTGGCCCAAATTATATTTAGCAGTTAGTGTGAATAAATTCAATGATTTAGAAAAAAAATAATAAGCCTTCACACTATGGATACTACACAAGTATACATATCGTTTCAAGTAATACAGAACTTTCTTTAAAAACCCCATTATCAAACCCACGTGGAAGTTGTAACTTTTTAATAATGACTTATAAAAACTTCTATCTAAATTACATATAAAAATGATAGGAGAATGGTGTAGAAATATTTGTAAAGGATTAAAACTTATTTTATGTGGAATCTAAATTTAAGCAGAAACTAAGAACAAAGTTTAACAGATTAAGAGAGTATAAAAAAGTTTGAATATTAAGAAATGATATTTCCCCTTGCAAAGAGATCTTAATCAATATAGGATTTGAATGATCAAAAATATAAAATAATGTATTGTGATAAATAAGAACAAACTTTTTCTTTACCCCCACTCGGTGCTAGCAAAGAACATTAGCTAACCTTAAGTTTGTTCCATCTTGTGTAGTAGTGCTGAGTAGATTCTAACCTCTCACTTCTAGATTACCTACAGTATCCTCTCTATAGGACCTACTAAGGACCCTTAGATTTAAACTCAAGATTGAATTGACAAAAGAATCTAGCATGTCATCCTAGAAACATCAATTCAATGCCCATCAAAACTTATCTCCCTATCTATTTGTACTCTCCTTAAATTATGGTCACCCTCCTTGTAAGGTGAATGTGACATTCAAAAGTTGAGTGAAATCCTAGCCCTCCCTAGTCATTGTGTTTCTCAACAGATATTAACCTCACAAGTGGACAATTTGCAAATTCAATGAAGAATCAGTGAAAATTTCATCAAAATTTTTAAAATAAAAAAAATCTTTGAATCATTCATATCCCACATGATTAATTCCCATATGTAAGGAGAAGAAAGAAAAACTACTAAGAATTCATGAAGATAAAACAAAAAAATTGATTTGTGTTGAAAGCCAAGTATTAACAATAAAAACTCAAACACAAATACAAAGTACTTATCTTATCTCTTCTCCCCAAGAAATTCTTGAAGTTTCTTCAAGAAATCTCCAAACTCTTCTTACACAATCAAAGACTCTATTCTCTTACACAAACTCTCTCAAAAATGAACTCACGCATGCTCTCTGGACTCTCTAACTCCCCTAAAAGTTCCCCTTTTAGTTCAGCCATTGACCCATTTTAATATATCTCTGAAAATAACTAAGTTTCAAGTACCCCTTCAAAATTTGTCCAAATTCATTGTATCTTCTAGTGAAACCTTTTTGGGCACTATGACGCCCATCACGTTGGATAGTTCGCATTATGCATCCAAAGGCTAGCGCTATGGCACCTATGATGTTGTGCCATTTTGCTCCTTTTTGCCCTCATTTTCTCTAAGAATCCATTTCTTGTACCTGAAACCAAAACCATGCAAAATAACTTCATCATAAAAAATGTAGATAAAATAAACATTAAATGTATATAAAAATAGATAATTTTAAGATGTATCAATTCCCCCAAGCTTAAACGTTACTTATCCTAGAGTAACTTTTTGTGCTAAGTAAAAATTCATAGCTTAAGGTAATGATTTTTACTCAAGAATTTCTATAGTTTTTGTCCTATAAATGTATAGTGAATCTTTAGAAAAAAATTTAAATAACTCAGGTTAAAACTAAAATGTAAGAATATCTAATAGTCAAGTCTAAGAGTTTTGTTTTTTTATCTATTTCAAGAATAACTATAATTTCTCATACTATGGATGCCTATAAGAATTACACGGAAAATAATTTAATGAGAACTCTATTAATAAAGATGTTAATACTTTTAAAATAAAGTTTAAAAATGTAATTAAGTCTTTTTCCTTAAGATGATTCAAATGAAGCCAATTTTTTATAAGACATCTCCTCAAGCTTCTCCTCACATTTTTTTTTTCTTTTTGCTTTTCTTTTTCTTTTAATTTTTCTTTTTTATAAGATCACTTTCAATCATTTCTTTTCTTTTTTTTATGTAAGAATTACTATATCTGGATAGCCTTTAATGATATTGAACTTTACCATTCTCTTCTTAAAGTTAAAAAATCATCACATTTCTTTACTTGATACATGTGTATTAGCTTTGAAAAAGGATTTTCATAAAAGCCTCAATTTTTTTTTTAAGTGTATATCTAAGATCCTTAAATTTTTAAAAATATAATTTCCTTTGCTTTAAATTGTAAAAGCATAATCTTATACTCTTTTACTAAATATCTTAACCCTAGAAATAACCTTTATTATTTAAAACTTTAACTTAAGCATACTATGACATTTATAAAATCAAAAATATAGTTATCTTAAGCTAACCCTACATACCACAGGTCTTGTTAAAATAATTTTAAAAATATAGTTTATTAAGGACAAATAAGGTTTAGTTTAAAAAAGCTTTTCTCCCTCCCTCTAAATTTAAATTTTTGATTAATTTAAAATATAAAGATTCATAATAAATATGAAGAAATAGAGAAAAAATTTCAAAAGTTTTAAATAGAAGAATAGTGACATACCTAAAATATGTTACTTTTATTTGCATATTTAATGCCTAATTTTAATGATATTGTGCATTAATGAAAGGTATTTTGGGTGTAGGTACACTAAATGGAGAAAATGGAATAAAAACAGAGTAAATTGAAGTAAAAATAAGCAAAAAGGCCAAAGTTGATATGGCGCCTAGGCGTCAGACAACAGAGAGCCTGTCGTCTAGGCGTCAGAGGTGGTTGTCTAGAAGATTTATTGAATTTTGACAAATTTTAAAGAGGTGCTTGAAGAAACATTTGAAGATTTTGAGAGTTTTATTTAAAGAGACTTCTAAAGATTCAAAGAAGAGACTTTTGGGAGGAGAAAAAGGAGTCTTTTGTAGAGAAGTTGATTTTTCCTATAGAAGAGAAAGTCTTGGAGGCTTGCTTGAATTTGGAGGAGAAGAGGAGAAGTGAGAGATAACTTCTTCACTACCGATTTTGAGTATGTTTAGAATGGAATTGTAAGGAGAGTGAGTGATTCAAAGGAACTATAAGAATTGCTTAGGAAAGAGTTTAACATAAGTTGTGTATTTTGTTTATTTTACTTAGTCTTATCTTTTAAGCTTTTACTTATCTATAAATTCATGTTTTGTTGTTTCTTCCTCATGATATATGAGTAGTTTCCTTTGTCTTTCTCCCTGCGATGAGGAATAATTATGTGTAAGAATGTAGTTTAGTAGAAGTGCTTTTAAAATATCATAAATTATGATGATTCAAAACTCTATGCTTAATTTACTTGTCAATCTGGCTAATTGATTTATTAAAATCTGTTGTAAAATGTAGTGACCTGAAATGGGCCATGTTCTAACATAGTAAGAATCACATTTAGCCTCATAGATGAGAATGTAGTCCCTGAGGTTAAGTGCAAATAATTAAGGAAATAAGTTTTGATGGGCGTAGAATTGGAGATTTTATGATGAGAGACTAAAATCCCCAAATTGGTCTAGATGTTTACAAATTAAAGTAAGATGTTAGCCCTCATGTGAGGGGAAGTGGAAACTCTAGAGTGAGAGCTAGTATCTTTCCATCCTAACCACAGGTTTAGGGACCAACCTCTGGATTACCCAATGTTCTTTATGCACTTAGCAAAGGGTAAAGAATAGAATTGCTCCTATTTTGCACAATAGCTTAGTTATATTTTAAAATTATTTTCCTACACTAATTATAAACTCATTGCAAGGGGAAGGATGTTTTAGGCAAATTTGAACTCTTTATACAAGTTTATTATAGAGCAGTGGAAACTTTAGATTTTAAAACCTTTTTAGATTGTCCTGCATTTACATTTTGCATTTTCTTAGCATACTTAGCATTCCTTTTATTTTAAAAGATTAGATATTACAAAAAAACTTGCAAACATTTGCTTAAAATTTGGTTTTATTAAAGTCAACTGAATAAGAATTTCGGTTATCTCTGTGGGTGGAAACTAGCATATTTAAAGAAAATCCTATACTACTTGAAACGATATGTATAATTGCATAGTACCTCTAGAGTGTATACTTTTTATCATTATTATATAATATTTAATTTTGCACACTAGCAGGTAAATATAAATTGGGTCAAACTTTTGGCCATAGTTTTGAACTTAAATAATTGTGTATTTGCGGGTTGGGTCAAGTTTTTGACGTCATTGCTGGGGACAGAAACAAAACCCTTTTGAATTAGAAAAATATTTATTTTTAATTGTGAAAGTGTTTGTACCTGTTATATATACATGCTTATGTGTGTATTTAAAAATATTTAACAAAATAAAAAATTATAATATAGATATATTTACTATTTTAGTTAGTGTGTTTTGCTTGTTGCTATTTTTCCTTAAAAAGTGTATGTGTGGTGCAGGATCTAGAGATTTAGTACCTTACAATTCTAAGTTTGAGTGAACTATTAGAAAAATTAGAAAACAAAACAAATTCACAATTTCCAAGAAATGACAAATACTATATATAATAATTTAGAAAATCAAATTGATGTGAATGTACCAAAACTATTATATGATTATGCTAACCCTACGGTAAATGAAATTCATCGAAGTATACAAACTCCTGTCATAGAAGCTAACACATTTGAATTAAAACATGCTACCATTCATATGGTATAAAACAACCAGTTTGTGAAAACTCCATCTGAAGATCCTAACTTATATCTTACAAGTTTCTTAGAACTTTGTGCCACATTTTAGTAAAATGGTGTCTCTAATGATGTGCCAAACTTAGGCTTTTTCCTTTTTCCTTAAGGGATAAAGCTAAAATGTGGTTAAACTCATTAGGGCGTGGATCTATTAGAACATGGAGTAACCTAGCACAAACGTTCTTAGCTAAGTATTTATCACCATCAAAGATTGTTAAGCTTAGAAATGATATTACAACTTTTTGCATGTTTGAAGGGGAATCAATATACAAGGCTTGGGATCACTTTAAATAACTTCTTAAGAAGTGTCCACATCATTCTTTGCCCAATTTTTTAATAATTAAAACATTTTATAAATGGTTAGTGGGACCTCTTAGATCTATTATTGATGATGTTGGTGATGGATCATTAATATCAAAACCTTTTGATGAAGCCTATTCCTTAATTGAAGAAATGGCTACGAGTAATTTTCAATGGCCTTCAGAATGGGTAAATCCTATAAAAATAGCCAGCGCTCATGATTCGGATGCTACTTTTATGCTTAAGTAGATGCAATATCAAGAAATTTATATAAATTGGAAATGAGTTTATCTCAAACACCTCAAGTGATTGAGGAAAACTTATTAGGACAAATGATAGATTCTAACTTTCCTACATTTGAGACTTTGAATGTAATTCAGAATAAGTTTAATAACCCCTATTCTAACTATTACAGCCCAGGTTGGAAAAGCAATCCCAACTTTAACTAGAATAACAATTATGGTGGCGCTAACCAACAATGGGGAAACAATCAAGTGAACCCAATGGGAAACAAGAACAATCAGGATAATACTAACTATAGACCAACTTACTCTCCTGGATTTAATAGTAACCAACAATTTAAAGAGAAGAAGTTATCTATAGAAGAACTGGTGTTACATATGGGTAATCAATTACAAAGTCAAGGAGCAACAATTAGAAATATGGAAAATTAATTGGTACAAATTGCTAACACCTGTAGCAATAGGCCTCATGGAAGTCTTCCAAGTAATACTAAAACTAATCTTAAAGACCAAAACAACGAACATGTTAAAGTTGTCAAATTAGAAAGTGGAAGAGAATTGGAGACGAGAGTTTAAAAAGAGATTAAAGTTGAGAAAGAGAGAAAAAAATTGAAAATTCTAATGAAGATATTCTTCAAGACCTAGAAAACCCTATTTCTCCGATGAAGATCACTTTAGAATGGCCACTGCCTTCATTTCCTTAAGACTTTAACAACAGTATTTGGATAAACAATTTTTAATTTTTTTTGAAATATTAAAAAGTTAACTATTAATATTCTATTTGTTGAAGCTCGGGAATAGATGTCGAGCTATGTAAAGTTTATGAAGGATATTCTTAATAAGAAGAGGAAGTTTATAGACAATGAGACTGTTGCTCTCAGTGAAGAGTATAGCTCAATAATTTAGAAGAAACTTCCTCAGAAACTAAAAGATCCTAGTTGATTTACCATTCCATGTGCAATAAGAGAAAATGTTTATGGGAAAGCTATTTATGATCTAAGGGCTAGCATTAGCCTTATGCCCCTATCTATTTTTCAAAGGTTAGGCTTAGGAGAGATCTCTCCCACTTCTATAACTCTTCAGCTAGCTTATCGATTAATTACTTACCCAAAGAGGATTATAGAAGATGTGTTAGTAAAAGTGGATAAATTTATCTTTCCTGTGGATTTTATTGTATTAGATATAAAGGAAGATAAAGAAATCCTACTCATTTTATGAAGATCTTTTCTTGCTACTGGACGAGCTATGATAGAAGTGCAAAGAGGTGAGTTAACCATGAGAGTCAATGATTAGGAAGTAACATTTAACATCTCAAAAGCAATGAAATATCCAGCAAAGGGAAGAGTGGATGAATGTTTTAGAATGAAACTTATCAATCATCAAAGTAGTAGCCATTTCAAGGAACATTATGAAGATAAATTGGAACAAAAAGAAATTGAGAATGAAGAAGATAATGATTTGAAAGGTGAAATAATTGAAAAGATTAATGAGGATGCTTATTATGTTTAGGAAAATTTTGAGTTGTTGGACACGAGTGAAAACAACAAATCTTTTAGTCCTTCAATGGAAAAATTGCCTGAACTAGAGATGAATGTTCTAATTATTCATTTAAAGTATGTTTTTTTAGGAATCTCATCTATAGTACCTGTTAGAATATCCTAAGACTTACTGAAGATCAAGAATAAAAATTAATGAAAATTTTAAAAAATTAATAGAAAGCTTTTGGATGGATGATAGCTAATATTAAACGAATCAGTTCTTCAATTTGTATGCACCAAATTTTAATGAAAGAGAATTATACAATGAGGGCTGATCCTAATAAAAGAAGTTGTTAAGAAAGAAATTATAAAGTCTATAGATGCTAGAATTATTTATACTATTTAGGAGAGTGCATGGGCTAGCCCTATCCACTGTGTTCCTAAGAAAGGGGAGTGAATGTATCTGTTAATGAAAAGAATGAATTAATTCCAACTCAACAAGTCACTGGGTGGTGAATTGTATTGATTATAGAAAATAAAATCTCGCCACAAGGAAAGATCACTTTCTTTTCCTTTCTCAATCAAATGTTAGACAGGCTTGCAGGGCATAGATATTTATGCTTTTTGGATGGATATATCAGTTATCACCAAATTTGTATAGCTTCTGAGGATCAAGAAAATACCACATTCATGAGTCCTTACGGGACTTTTGCTTTTAGACGAATGCCATTTGGATTAGGCAATGCACCTGCAACTTTTCAAAGGTGTATGATGCCCATTTCATGCTACTTAATTGAAAAATGAATAAAAGTTTTTATGGATAACTTTTCAGTGTTTTGTACTTCATTTCAAACATGTTTAAATCGTTTATAAAAAGTACTAAAACATTACGAGGAGACAAATTTAGTTCTCAATTGGTAGAAATGCCAATTTATGATTGTAGGAGGAATTGTACTTGGACATAAAATTTTTAAAAATGGTACGAAACTAGATCTAGAAAAAATTCAAGTTATTGCTAAACTATCTCCTCCTAGTACAGTGAAATGAGTTAGGAGTTTCTTAGGACATGCTGGTTTCTACAGGCGATACATCAAAGATTTTTAAAAAATTACTAAGTCTCTATGCCAACTTTTAGAAAAAAGATGTTTTATTTGATTTTAATCAGGAGTGCCTAAATGCCTTCGAGTTATTAAAAGAAACATTAATTACCTCTCCTATTATTGTTTCAATCGATTGGACAGAACCATTTGAGTGGATGTGTGATGCGAGTAATTATGCTATTAAGGCTGACAAAAATATGATAAAATTTTCAAAATAATATAGTATGCTAGTAAAACTCTTAATGAAGCTCAATTTAATTATACTACTACAGAAAAAGAGTTATTAGAGCTTGTATATTCCTTTAATAAAATTAGATCTTATCTTATTGAAACTAAATGTATAGCGCATACATATCACTCTGCTATTAAATATCTGATGTTGAAAATAGATGCAAAACCAAGGTTAATCAAATGTGTACTTTTGATGCAAGAATTTGATTTTGAGGTATAAGATAAGAAGAGAAATAATAACCAGATTATTGATCATCTATCTAGGCTTGAACATGAAAATAAAGATTAAATTGAAAGTAAAAATAATGAATAATTTTCTTTTGAAAAATTATATACTATAACTGAAAGATGTGTTCTGTGGTATGCTGACATAGTTAATTACATAGTTAGTAACATTTTACTGTATGGTTTGACATATCCACAATAAATGAATTTGACGCAAGATGCAAGATCTTACTTTTGGGATGACCCTATCTATATAAATCATGTAAGGATCAAATTATTTGAAGATGTGTACGTATGGAAGAAACTCAACAAATTATTCAGAAAAGTCGTCGTGATTTTGATTTTGGGGGAGACTTTGAGATTGATAAAACATCATATAAAATTTTACAATCTAGACTTTATTGGCCTACAATATTTAAAGATGTTAATACATATGTGAAAACATGCGATTGATATCAGCGAGTTGGCAATATTTCTAGAAGAAATGAAATGCCCCTCAATATTACCTTAGAGGTTGAAATTTTTTATATTTGGGGTTTAGACATTATGGGACCATTAATACCATATTTTGGAAATATATACATTTTAATTGCAGTGGGCTGTGTTTCAAGGTGAATAGAAGCTATAGCTTTTTCTCGCTGTGATGCTCGAAGTGTTGCAAAATTTTTAAAGAGAAATATTTTTAGTAGATTTGGGATGCCTAGAGTAATATTTACAGATGAGAGAAGTCATTTTAGTAATAAGAAGATTGAAACATTAGTTAAAAAATATGATATTATACATAGAATTGACACTGCTTATCATCCTCAGACCAGCGATCTAGCAAAATTATCCAATAGAGAAATTAAAAGAATTTTGGAGAAAAATATAAATCCTAATAGGGTGGATTGGTCTGATAGACTGGCTGGAGCTTTATGGGCTTATAGAACGACATATTAAACACTTATGGGAACGATGCTATATAAACATATATTTGGGAAGGCTTGTCACTTACTAGTAGAACTTGAGCATAAAGATTATTTAACTATCAAAAAATTTAATTATAATTTGAAAGATGCTGGTGAGAGATGACTATTGCAATTGAATGAGCTTGAATAAATCAGAAATGAATCTTATGAGAATGCAAAGATTTATAAGGAAAAGTTGTGATTATGGCATGATCAAAAGAATTTAATAAAAAATCTAGAACCTGGACAATAGGTTTTACTATACAATTCAAGATTAAAATTATTTCCTAGGAAGCTGAAGTCTAGATGGATGGAGCCATTCAATGTGATAAAAGTTTATCCTTATGGTGTTGTGCATATGAAGGATCCAAAAAATGATAAAATTTTTAAAGTAAATGGACATAGGCTGAAACCTTACTTTGATGGAAAAAGACCTATATTTAATGAAATCTTAATAATGGGTCAACTAGAGTAATATGTGGATATGTCGGGCTGACGACGTTAAACCAAGCACTTTGCAAGAGCCAACTCATAGTTATTAGAATGAATTGAGTTTAGTTGGTTTAGATTTGTTTGTGTGTATTTACTTGATTGTGTTTGAGAGTCGCACATGTGTTATTACAACTTAAAATGATATAATTCATGACTTAGGAGAGGTTAAGACATGTATTTGGACCTTTGAAAAACTAGTGTTTAATTGTGCACTGGTGCCTAGGCACCCAAATCTGGCACCTAGGTGCCAGAATATAGAGAATCTAGGCGCTACAGTTATTGAAACATGAAATTGAGCAGTTTTTAAGTTTTTCAGATGTTTTTTGTCATTATAAGCCCCAAAAACCTTCAATTAATTTTGTTCTTCACCATTTTAGAAGATTTGATAGTGATAGAAGTCTTGAGATTTCACCGTATTTCAAGAATCATGGATTGCAATGCTTTGGCAAGTTCAATGCTTGAAGTCTTTGATCATAAGAAGTTCATAAGCAAAGAAGCACAGAGACTTCATGATACTAATTTGGTGAAGAAGAAATTGATAAAAGGAAGAGGATTCATCATGCCTGGAGGGCAGATCAAGGCAATTATTGCGCAAAGGTGTTGGGAAGTGTTTTGCTACACCACTGCCACAGTTGTGATCTCTGTTGTGAAGGAATTTTATGCAAATCTTGATAGATTAAATCATGGATTGGTTTTTGTTTGAAGTAAGTAAGTACATTTCACTCCTTCAATGATCAACGAGTTGTTCTTGATGGATGGCATGCTAATTACGAATTTAATAACTTCACTTTGACTAGAGACAATTTGACTGATATCTTCAGATTCCTGACAGACAGTGATGAACGTTGGAAATTTAGAAGTGATTCCAAGGTTAGTTTTCCTACTGCAAGATTAAATTCATCATCCATGCTTTGGTACTTTTTTATTTCTACCAAATTGCTTCCTACCATGAACTTCAAGGAAGTAACTAAGGAAAGTGCAATCTTCAATTACTCTATTCAGACGGAAAGACCTATTAATGTGGGGGCACTTATTTATAGATTCATCATTGGAGTTGAAATAAATGGATCTATGATTGGGCATGGACATCCTGCAATTATTTTCTCACTTTGTAATCAAGCCCAAGTCCCTTAAGAAAGTTGGGAAGAGATACTTCTTCCCTGGAAGCCCATGGACCAGTCTATTTGAGGTGTGACAACTTCTATCTTTATGTGGTGCATGGAGGAAGTTCTTTTATGGATCAGACTTCACGCCCTTCCACATCATCAGCATCTTGAAATGTAGATTGTTTGGCAAGTATCTTGGAGGAAGTGGGGAATATAAAAAAGGATATATCAGAGAATCATAACAGGATTAGTAACATCACTGTTCAATTTGATCATCTAGATTGGCAAATGAAACAACAGTCAGATCATGTTCTCTGAGTCCATGATGCACAAATCTAGATGTATAAGAAGAATTGTTGGATCAACGAAGATTCTGAGGACTTCCCAAATTATCCCTTTAATAACTTGTATATGCATCAGTCGCTTGGACATAATAGAGAAGTGAATAGTGAGGTTGATAACATATGTAGTGGATTTTTCGTAGTTGCTTCTATATGTGCTTTTTTCTTTAATGTGTGTTTGAAAGTTTTTAACTTTGTGGTGTGCTTGTAGGCTTTCTAGTATTTAGTGTAAGTGACTTTAGATTTACAGGTTGTGAGTGAAATATATTTGTGTTTATACGGAGATTGGATTTATATTTAAATATAAGTGATTGTTGATGTTTGTGCAAATTAGATGTTGAAAGTTATTTAAACATGTTGAATTTGTCTTGCTAGTGTTTGTAGTTTCTTAGTGTGTAGTACTCATTGTTGAAATGTAACAAAAAAATGAAAAATCAAATTCTGGGCACTGGTACCTAGGTGCCAGAAACCCAAGAGCTTGACATTTTGGCACCTAAGTGCTGATTTAATTGAATCGTAAATATGGGTTAAAAACCCGATTGTTGACCAAACTGTCACCTTCTTCTTCCAATTTTTCACAAAAAATAGTGTGGGACTTCCTAGGACTTCTTAAATCTTGATTTTTAGGGTAATTTCTTGGCTTGAAAACTTCTGATTTGATCTCCTCATGGTAAGAGCTTCACTTTATTGCAAAATTTTTTTATTTTTACCATGAATTTTTCTCACAATGCTCATAAGCCAAAATTTGGGGTTTTTTTGGAAGAAATGAGTAATGAATCCATCGTAGAAAGTTTATTACCTTACAAAAATATTGTTTGGAGTTAAGAATATTGTTTGAAATTTATGTGAAATTTTTTTAATTTCTTATAGATTATGGCTCATAAAACAAAAAGAGGAAAGGAAAGACTTGAGTTTGATTCTGGGAAGTTTGCCAATATTAAGGCTCAATATAGATTCAACAATCTTCTTGCTTGTATAAAGTTGATTAAGGAGAGGGATTTTCTTGATCTCGGGGGAGCGGTTGAAAGCTTAATTATAACCAGACACAGGGAAAATTTATGCTACTTCACTATGGTAGCAGTAATTTCTATTTTCTGGGAATTTTACGCCAATTTCTCTAAAGCCTCTAATGATCAATTTATGTTTGGGGAAGAAGAGTGGAAGTTACTTCTGCACGCATCAATGCTTTGTACAAGTTGCCTAATGTTTTGAGCTGTGAGCATTCTTCATTCGAGCCTACTGAATCGCATTTAGATGAGGTGATTGCATTTTTGACTGACAGAAGAGGAGTTTGTAAAGTTAAAAACAATCATAAGTTAAACTTCTAAGCCTCAATGTTAAATGCACCCTTAAAGGCATGACACCTTTTTATTTCTGCACAACTTCTTCCTACTAATCATCTTAGTGACGTGACTATGGAGAGAACATTCTTGAATTTCTACATTCAACAAATGAAGAATAAAAATATTGGATCTATAAATTATCATAATATTTCTTCTAGACATGGCCATACTGGAGGATTAGGTTTCCCTGCCTTAATTTTTACTTTATGTAAGAAATCAGGAGTAGAATATGAGGATTGGGAAGAACAAACACAACCTCTTAAACCAATTAGCTAAACCAATGTTCATGTATATGAATTGCATGTTGGAATGAGATCTAGCGGAGGAAGTTTAGATATTCCTTCAACCTTTATTTCCTAACCATCTACTTTTCATACTACTACTCAATCTTCAGCCACTCTAGAAGATCTTCACAGTGATTATCAGGCTTTGACACATGCTATAACATATCTTCAAGGCAAAGTGACTAATGTTGATTTTAAGATTGATCAAGTCTAGGGATACTTGAAGCTCAAACATGACTAAGATACGAGTTTCAATAAATCTCTGGTGAGTTTTTTTGCAAGGAGATCATAATTTTTAGTTTCTACCAAGTCCTCCATTTTCAGATAATCACCCACAAGACTATATGGACGAGGAGGAGGAGACCGATGGGGAGACAAAAGAAGATGAGGAGAAGGATTATTATCTTTATTTTTTTATTGTATGTTTTGTTTCCTTAGTTGTGATAGATGTTTTGAACTATGTAGTGTAGAAATTGATGTGGTGAACTTATTGTAATTTGGATTTGTTACTGATTGTTACTTATACTACTTGTTATTTGTGTTACTGCAATACTGGTTGTTTCACTCTACTATTATTCTTATGCATGTTGTTATGTTTAGAAAAACTCATATACTTAGCAATTTATTTTCATTATATACATGTTAATTAGGCTCTATTGAATTGTATACCTACTTCTAGTACTTACATATTATTATATTAAACCCTTTTTACAAAAATCATTTTTAAAATTTTCTTACTGCTTCTATATTTTCTATTATAAATGTTTTATCCTATTAAGAAAAATTAAGTTTTGGGGAGGCAGGAAAACTTTTGAAAAACATAATTTTATTTACCCTTAAGAAATTATATTTAAATAAATATCATTTTTAAAGCAATATAAGGGCATGTGGTGTTATTTATAGAGAACTGTAGTTTTCATATTCAATAGATGTTGTGGTAGACATAAGTAATTTTTTTAATAATGGTTAGTTCTAAGAACTAAGATATTAAGTAAAAAATAATAGGAATATAATTTTAATATTTAAAGTAGAAAATAATTTTGTTTTAAAATATTGAGGATCTTAGATCTATACTTTAAAGAATTGAGACTTTATGAAAAAATCATTTTTGAAAACTAATACAAAAGATTAAGGTAAAGGAATGTGATAAATTTTTAAATTTAAGAGGAGGATAGTGAAGTTCAAAATCATTAAAGGCTGATCCAGATATAGTAATCCTCACTAAGGAAAAGAAAAGAAAGAATTGAAAATGATCCTAAAAGTAAAAAAAGAAAAGAAAAAGAATAAAAAGAAAGAAAAGAAAAGTATATATGAAAGTGAGGAGAAGCTTGAGGGGATGCCAATTTAAAAATTTGTTTCACTTGAATCATTTTAAAGAAAAAATACTTTATTACAGTTTCGAGCTTTTGTTTTCTTACAGTATTAGTTTACCTTTACTGGTAAAGTTCTCTCAAATTCTATCTGTTATTTTATTGAGACTCCTCTGTTTTTTAAATCTATCTGTTATTTTATTGAGACTCCTCTGTTTTTTAAACTACAATTAATTTTTGAAGTGAATAGAAGAATTATAATTCTTGGACTTGATTACGAAAAATTTGTATGCCTTCTTTCTAACCTGAATTAGTAAGATTTTTCTAAAGTCATGACTACCACATTTAGAGGAAAAAACTTTAGAGATCTTTAATGAAACCCACTACCCCATATTAAAATATTTTTTAGAGGAAATAAGTTACTTGAGGACAATTAACAATTAAGTTGGGAGATTTTGACATGTCATGCACATTTAATGCCTATTTTTAATGATATTGCACTTAAAAAAAAAGTTATTTTTGATGTGTTGGGTGTAGGTACACTAAATGGAGCAAATGGAGAAAATAGAATGAAAATGGAGCAAATTAGAGTCAAATGAAGCTAAAAGGCCAGTGATTATCTGGTGCCTAGGCGTCAAAAGAGGTTACCCAGAAGATCCATTAAATTTTAATGAATTTTAAAGAGCTGCTTGAAGAAACTCTTGGGGATTTTGAGAACTCTATTTAAAGAGACTTCTGAAGATTCAAAGAAGAAACTTTAGGGAGGAAGAAAAGGGATACTTTTGTAGAGAAGTTGACTCTTCCTAAAGAGGAGAAAGTCTTGGAGGCTTGCTCTGATTTGGAGGAGAAAAGGAGAAGTGAGAGATATCTTCTCCACTATATATTTTGAGTAAGTTTGGAGTGGAATTTTAAGGAGAGTGGGTGATTCAAAGGAACTAGAAGGATTGATTGGGAAGGAGTTTAAGAGAAGTTTTGTACTTTATTTATTTTACTTTATCTTGTCTTGTAAACTTTTATTTATCTATAAATCCATGTGTTACCGTTTCATCCCCATGAGATCTGAGTAGTTTTCTTTGTCTTTCTCCCTACAATTAGGAATAATTATGTGTAGTAATGTAGTTTAGTAGAAGTGCCTTTAAAATTCCATAAATTGTGATGATTCAAAACTCTATGCTTAATTTACTTGTCAATCTGATCAATTAATTTGTTAAAATCTGTTGTAAAACATAGCGACCCAAAATGGGCTATGTTTCAACATAATAAAAATCGCATTTAGCCTTATGGATGGGAATGTAGTCCTTGAGGTTAAGTGCAAATAATTAGGAAAATAAGTTTTGATGGGTGTAAAATTGGAGATTTTAGGGTGACAGACTAAAATCCCCAATTTGGTCTAGATGTTTGGAAGCTAAAGCGAGATGTTATCCCTTAGATGATGGGAAGTGGGAACTGCAGAGTGAGAGCTACTATCTTCTCAGCCTAACCACGGGTTTAGTGATTGAAATCTGGATTAGCCAATGTTCTTTATTCACTTGACATAGGGTAAAATATAGAATTAATTTTATTTGGCAAAATACCTTAGTTATATTTTAAAATTATTTTCCTACACTAATTATAAACTCATTGCAAGGGAAGGATGTTTTATACAAATTTGAACTCTTTATACATTGTTAGTTTAGAGTAGTTGCAAATTTGCATTTTAAAACCTTTTTAGATTATCTTTCATTTACATTTTGCATTTGCTTAGCATACTTAGCATTCCTTCAATTCTATATGTATAGATATTACATGAAAACTTGCTATCATTTACTATATAAGCTTTCTTCAATTTAAAAGTAGGTTTTATTAAAGTGAAATTTATAAGAGTTTTGTTTATCTCCATGGGATCAAAATTAGGATTTTTAAAGAAAATCCTATATTACTTGAAACGATACATATACTTGCTTAGTACTCCTAACATGTAAAAAAAAATTTTCATCCTTATATAATATTTAATTTTGCACACTAGCTGCTAAATGTAAATTGGATCAAGCTTTTGGTCATATTTCTGAACTTAAATAATTACGTAATTGTGGGTCGGGTCATGGAGTGACAAAAAAATCATTGGATTTTAAGCTTGAAATTAGGGTTTTATATTTATGGAGATGGCTGGAATTTGATTCGGATGAACTTAGGAAGGTCTGGGGAAGCTTTGAGAGCAATTTGGAGGAGTATCCCTTATGAATTGATAGCACTCTTCCTTTAGCTATGAGAGGGGTGGTTTAAATAGCCATGGAATTAAAGCTTAATTGTCTATGCCAGGGGGTGGAGAAGCATGCTTAGGTGGAGTGTTGAGCAGCGCAATTAACCAATGGGAGGGAGTCACATTGGATGGGTAGAATTTTGGCCAAAGAGGAGCTTCTCAGTTTTGAGTTTTCTGATGACTAGGTTGGCCGACTAGGCTAGGGGAGGTGGCTAGCAAGGTCAAAGAAGGTTAGGTAAGTGTTAATTGTGATTCGTTTGGAGGGTTGATGGCTGATGGCATGGGGTGAAGATTTTATTCAAATTTGGAGATGTGTTTGCATGATTCAAGTGACCCTTGGTTCATGGCTCAAAATATGGTCCTTGGCTAATTTTATTAGCATCGTAGGAGGCTAATCAAGGCATGAGAAGATTAAGCTTGGTTAATTCCAAAGGTTTTGGTTAATTTGGATTTTAAGTTCAAAACTAGAGTTTGTGCTAAAACTTGGATTTGGGCTTGGTTTAAAAATTTATTGAATGGTCCAATTGGGCTAGGAGTATGTCATGAAGAGTTTAGAAAATGAAATTAGGAAAATTAAATTGATTGAAGGGATCAATTTGATGGAATTTTGGCTTAGGATCAATTTTGGGGTAATTTATTTTGGTTGGATTTAGGCTAGGTTTGAGTTTGTTTTTAGACCAATTGAAGGTTAAAATTGGCTTATTGGAGTGTTATGAAGAGTTTAGGATTCAAAATAGAGGGAATTAGGTTGTTATGGGTTCAATTTGATGAAAATTAGGGGTAGGGCCAAATTGGGGATTTTGGCTCAAAATCAAAATTAGGGTTTGGAGGTTGGTTTACTTGGGATCCAAATTGGTGTATATTGGAATTGGATAAGTTGATGTACAATTTGGATTTGAAATTGGTTTAAATTGAAATGATTTTGGTGGAAATTGGGATTGATTTGGGAATTTGGCAAGTTGTGGGTAAAATTGGGATTTTGGTTAAAATTGATCAATTTGGTCAAATTTGGAAAATTTAGGACAATTGGAAAATATGGGGAAGTTTTGAATGATCTTTGGGATGAAATTGGGTGGAATTAGGTTTTGGCAAATTTTTGGGTATGAGGGGTATTTTGGTAATTTTGGCAAAGTTAGGGGTAATTTGGGTGTTTTCTGGAAAATGGGATATTTTGGTCAATTTAATTAATTTGGAGTTATTTTATATGACTTCTGAAGAGAAATTGAGGATTTGGGCAACTTTTTGAAATTTAGGTTTGCAAGGGCATTTTGGTGATTTTGTAGAAGTTAGGGTCTAGAAGGCCAAATTTGGGTATTTAGGTGGAATTGAAGACCATTGGATATGCTAATCATGATGATTACCTTATTTGAGCCATGAAGCCAAGGGGAGGCCCATTTTGGATCCTCCATGTGTTGGTCCTAGCTACTCTAGCCAAAGGGCTTCGAGCTTGTAGACCACCCACATGAGTTTCCAAAAGAGCAAAGGGAAATGGGTTCAATGAGTGTAATTTTAGGGTTTTAGGATAAGTGGGAAATTGTGATTTGCTTAAGTGCATGAGAGACCAAAGCCTAGCCATCTAGGGTTGCCCTAAGTTCAACAGTCCTATGTGGACTCATCCTTAAATCCTCACATGTCCGTTTCAATCTTCCAATTGTTGGAGGTTCATGACCATCCATGTAGGGTTTCAAAGAGAGCAAGGAGGCAGTTTGAACTTCTATGCAGATGGGTTCCATCTCTAGTCTTCTAGGATAGTCAAAAGGGAAGTCTGATACACCAAAAATATGAGCACTTTTAGACCCGTATTTTATACTCATTTTTGGTAATATTCCACTTTAAAGGAAGGTATTTTTTATGTTTTATTGCAGGTTGTTGATATTTAGGACTTGTAGAAAAAATGATAAAATTTGGAGTCAAAATGAAGTTTTTAAAGAATTTTTCACCACTGGCGGCGCCAGACTGGGCGTCGACGGCGTCGTTTGATAGAGAGCACGGATTTATTTACGGACCACTGGCATTGATGGTGCCAGTGCCAGTGCAGACCCTAATTCTAGAAGATTTGATGAATTTGGATGCTTTTTGACGATTTTTTGGATGCACTTACTGGAAAACTGACCCTACGCTCTATTTAGCTGAAATTGATCAGAAAAGTGCCTTCTTCGCCCCCCTACGTGCCTCTTCACACCCATCAACCACTTTCCACTTTCTTCCACGCAATTCCACACCATTAGTCATTTATTTCCTTTATAGTTTTGAGTTTTTATGGTGATTTTAAGTGTGAATTCTTCCCTAAGAGTGTTGGAGAGGGAGAGAAGTGAGAGATTTCTTCTTCCTACATTTCCTAAGAGAGACTATAAGGGATTTGCTTTTAGAAAAAGTTTCAGATAAATGGTGTTTGTTTATTATTTTTTTATGAACTTTCTTTTATGTATGAAATTTGTGTTTTGTTGTATCTTTCTCATGAAGTTTGAGTAGTTTCCTTTATCTTTCTTCATACATTGAGATATGGTGAAATGAAGAGATAATTTGGATGTGCCAATGTTAAAATATAAAATAAATTGTGGTGGTTTTTCAACTTTGTTCTTAATTTACTTTTCGATCTGGCCAATTGAATTGTTAAAATATGTTATGAAACATATGATCCGAGAAATGGAGTATGAGCTCTACAAGAGAGTGAGAATAATATTTAATTCCATGAAAGAGTATTTTGTTCATGGAATTAAGTGTAAATAAATAGGAAAATATACATTGTTGGGTGTAGAATTGGAGATTTTAGGGTGACAGACTAAAAACCCCAATTTGATCTTAATGTTTAAGAACTAAAGCAAGAGTTAGCCTTCAGGGGAAGGGAAGTGGAAGCTCTGGAGTTGGAGCCAGTATTCTCCTAGCCTAGCCACGAATTTAGGGACTAAACCTAAGATTAGCTTATGATTTTTCATAACACTGAATCAGGGTAGAGAATTAAAATTTCTCATATTTGGCACAATACATATTTAAACCATTTATTTCATCGCTTTTTCATATTAGAAAACTTCATCACATAAACATAGTTTAGTAGTTACTGTTTTAAATTTTGCATTTTAATTTTGTTAGTAGTTAATAATTTAGTTTTGATAGTATCTCAAACATTCAAAATTAGTAACAGCAAATTCATTTTATTTCTGTGAATTTCTTAGTTAACTTATCATTTTAAATTTAAACCGTCCTCGTGTGATCTATATTTGGGACTTAAATAGAAAGTCTTATATTACTTGATAACGATACGTAAACTTGCATAGAATCCCAACATTAAATGATTAACGTTATTATTCATAAAATACTAAATCAAATTTTTGGCACCACTGTAAAGCGGAGTCAACTTTATAAATTTTAAACAACTATATTTTTTAAGATCAAAGTCCTATGGCTAGATCCTAGGTACTAAGAGGAAAAAAAAGACCTCACCAAAAATGAGGTCAACAGAGGGTACAAACATTTCTGATGAAAAAAAATTAAATAAGCCAATGCTAGAGATTGAGAGGGGAGCCACCCTTAGTGGAGTTGCCAAAAAAGCTATTGGGTAGAAAAGAGGATGGAGAAAGGAATGCATTAATTAGGGCTCCTTTTCTCATGTTCATCACAAATCTTGGAAGATTTTTATCTAAATGATTGCATATATTATTTGAAGAATAATATATTATCATACATGATACAAATATTACTTTAAAATAGATCTAACCATTAAAATGAGAAAAACCTTTAAGATTTGTTGCATAACCAATGTTTTTTTCCCTACAATATGGGTGTAAGATAAGGTTTATTTTATTTTGGGGTCCGGTATCCTTACAAGTGTAAGCCCTCAAAGTTAACCACAATTTGAAAGTTATGATTTCAATGAATACTCTCAATTAAAGTATTCGCTTATATTAGGCATGATTATAAGATGAGCGTCTTCAAAATTGGTGTTTCAAGATCTCAAATCAATGAATGGGTTTTGAAACAATTTGATTGAAAAGGAAAGGTTAAAAGGAGTTTGGTTTGAAAGAGTTGATTTAGGCAATTCACTTGAATTAAAACCATGGGTTAGTTAGATTTGATTTTGAGTAATTTTAGTTGTAAAAGGTTTATTTTGAATAAAATTTATTAAAATTTTATGTAAGGGTTAATAAAATTGATTCATGAGGTTTTGCTAAAGTTTAAAGGTATTAAAATTTATTTGGAATTATTTGAATTTTCTTTGAATTTTGAAATTTATTGGAATTTTTTTAAATATTTTAAATTTTAAAGTTGAAATAAATGTTATTGAAGTTTTAATCTTTGAATTATTAAAATTTATAATTTTAAAGTTTCAAAATTTTTTGGAGCTTTAAAATTTTTACTCATAGTTTTTTTTAAGGATTCTGAAAGTTTTAAGTTCTATAGGTTTTAAAAGTTTTATGTTCGTAGTTTTATTGTTTTTAAAATTTTTAAGTTTTTAGTTTTAAACATTTTAAGAGTTTTAGGAATTTTTGTTGAAGGTTGTAGATATTAAATTTTAAAAAAGATTTTTAAATTTGAAATGGTTTTATAGTTTGAAACTTTTACGATTCTGAAAAGGTTTTAATATATTGAAATATTTAAAAGGGGATGTTTTAAACTGTTAGAACTTGGAAAGTTTTGTTTTTTAGATTGGATTATCTTTGGAAGACTTGAAAAGGTTGGCTGTAAATTAAAAGAGTTTGTTTTGGATTTTAAAAAAAATTGATTTGAATTGAAAAGGTGTTAAATTGGGTTGACAAGTTTATTTGGGTTGATTGATTCAAATTGAAGGTGGGTTGACAAGAAAGGTTATTAAGACCTTGGATTATAAATTAAGGGACATGATTGGCTAGAAAGATTTCTAAATGGAATTCAAACCTTAACCTTAAAATAAACCTAGAATCAATAATGAGTTTAAATGAGTGGACCAACCAAATTTTTAGGTGTAACTCCCTCAGTCAAGATGTTCATGACTTTCCATCATCCAAGGTGCATTGGTATCCTTAAACTATTAATCAACCATATTTTACAAAAAATTCACTATTATCATAATGATGGAGAAAGTAGAACTTCTTACTATTAGTAGTTTCGAGGTAGCTAGGGCACCTAAATAGTCCAAGTGGGTGAGATNGTCCAAGTGGGTGAGAATATTTTTTCTAAGTACTAGTTCTTAACACTAACTAAGGGCTTTTAGACTAGACTATTCTATTGTGTGAGTGATCCTGGGTTTATTTTTAAGTTGGTTAGTGTAGGGTTCATAGTTGATCTCCTAATGGTGGTTCCTATGACATAAGTTGATAAATTTTAGAATTATTTTGATCCTGGGTTTATTTTTAAGTTATTTAGTGTAGGGTTCATAGTTGATCTCCTAATGGTGGTTCCTATGACATAAGTTGATAAATTTTAGAATTATTTTTAAGGTTTAATATTTAATTCATGATTTATGTTTGCTTCTAGGTTTTCGGACCATGTTAAAAATTAGAGTTCTCTTGGTTCAAGTTTTTATAATTTTTTTATATCCTAGGTTGTTTTTTTTCATTTATTTTCTCTCCTAAGCTTGACTTTTAGTGCTTTTTTTCCTAATTTATGTTGAAGCTTCAATACCAGAAAAGATCTCATTCAAGCCTTTCATACTTAGCTTTTCACACTTAAGTTTCATTCAAATACTTACTTTTCTTTTTAAAAATTATCACACATATGAAAAAGTAATTTTATAAAATATTTTCTTGTCACGCACAATGATACTATTAAACATGTAAGGGGGTCTAATTATGAGAAATTTATAAGTATAGAATTGCTCAAGACTTATAAGCATATGAGTTAAGCTTATAAAATACATGTTCCTGAATGAGAACATATTCATTCTTGGGCAAAATCTATAAACATGCATCAGACTTGAATAAGTTGACAATTCATGCAATTTTACAAAGACATAAAATTTTAGCATAAGAATTTATACAATTGGTGAGCTCATAAGAAGAATTTACTTCTAAAAAAGTTTTAATTTTGTTTCAACATGTCTTATGTTTACTTCAATTAAAAAAAGGTTGTTTTTAGACTTTTTCTTGTTTTAAAAAACTTTTGTTTAGGTTCTTAAAATGTTTTATTTTGGTTATTTAGGTTTTGAAAAGATTTACTTGATTTCCATTTTAAAATATTTAAGTTTTATTTAATTTTTAGTTAAAAAGGCATGGCTTTGTTGAAGGTTATATATTTTAGTTTTGTTTGAACTTTTTTGTTTTTATTTAATTTAAGGAGTATTCCATTTTGAAAAGGTTTTCAATTTGAGTGTTACTTTAGAAAAGTTTAATTTAAGTAGTGAACAAGCTTAAGTTTTGTTTTAAAAAAGCTTTATTTGAATTTTGTTTTGAAAATAAGTTTTCTTTTGAATTTTGTTATTTTTAAAGTTTTTTATTTTAAGTTTTGTTTTGAAAATATTTTAATATTGTTTAGAAATTATTATATCTTTTTTTTAAAATTATATTATGGAGAGATCTCTTTGTATTGAAAATATTTAGTTTTGAAATGGCTTTATTTGAGTTTTCTTAAAAAAATCATTCTTTGTTAAATTGTAGAAAGGGTTATTGTTAAATTTCTTTTATATTCATAGAGAATTTTATCTACATTCAAAATAAGTCTTTGAAGATATTAGAAACTGAAGCATATATGACCTTATTTATTCTCCTCGCTTTCATAGCTCGTCTAAATTTATATAAAGATAATTCTATTTAGAGCACAAGGGGTTTATATAAGTTTTTATAAAAATAGTTAATTTAATGCACCTTAAAGTTCATATAGCTTTTAGAAAAATAATTCATTTAAATCACCTTTGAATCTATATAGTTTTTAATAAGAAAATAGTTCACTTGAAGTTTATATAATTTTCATAAAAATAGTTCTTTTGAAGCCACTTTAAATTTATAGATAGAGATTTTATAAAAATTGTTCATTTTGATTTTCTTAAAATATATATAAATTAACATCACTCAACTATATGGACTATGCAAATGACCTCCTAAATATTTATCTTTTGAAAATAAAACAAGCATGTAAGCACAAATATGTTTTGCCAGCTAGATATTTCATAGAGTCTCAACTTGCTTAATTGCATGAATATAAACACATGCATGAAAATTTGATAAACATAAAGCTACCACATGAAAATTTTGCATAAACATAAGCCCAAGGATGGAAATTTGCTTGAAGCTTAGAATATAAGACTAACACATAAGCACATGAAAACATTTGCTATTACAAGAGATGTACACCTAAACACATTGATTTTTCTATTTGTGTGGAACATAAACCACATAGCACAGTTCTTTAGAATGAAACATAAAAAGAGCACATGTTTTTCTAGCATGGAACATAAACATATAGCATATGAATTTTTTTAGCATGAAACATAAGCAACAATAGACATGAATTTTTTAACATGAAACACAAACTACATAGCACATAATTTTTCTAACATGGAACGTAAACCACATAGAACATAAAACTACCACATGATTTTGATTTTGCATAAAAGACATACGCCTAACCATATGATTTTTTTTCTATTATAGGACACATAAGAACAAACCACAAAAAAATTTTTGTATGAAATCTAACACAAGCCACACAAAATTTCCCTTTTGCATATGTAAACACATAGTAATTCTCTTGCATGAAAGCCAAATCAACACATATTTTCACTCATGCAAAACATAATGATTCATTGAAAATTTTTCTATGTAGGATAATCTTTTATGAACGAAAACCCAAAATGCAAAGTTCTATGTAAAAATTTTGACTGATCATCAACAAAATTTTTTTGCATTCTTCTCATATGTCATTATGAATATCATGAACACACAAAATGAAATTTTGATCATAGGATTGGTGTATGGAGGGTGCTTGGACCAATATTCTTGCATGAAATTTTGAAGTAAAAATTTTAATATAAAAAATCACGTTATATAATAGTAAAATTTAATTCTATTATATTTGTATGTGTTAATAAATATCATGTAACTTTCAAAATAAAGTCTTAAGATCTAAAATGATTTGTGTAGAAAATGATATGTTTGATGTGTAAGTTGATTAAGCTAATTTTCAGGTCAATATTAGGGTTATATTTTGGTTTGGTTAAATTCAATTTTATTTAGTTTGATTTTTAAGTTTACATTAAATTAGGTTTACCTCAAGTAGAGTAAATTTATAGCTTATATGAGTTCAATTCACTCATTTAGTGACACTAGGTGGGACGTCCTATGTCTCAGTGATATTAGATATATGCTAAGAAAAAGTATAATTAAAAAATGTGGTCAATAACTATCGAGTTGCTTGATATTCAGGAAGTTGTCGAATTCAGTAACTCATAACTTACTTATTGGATGGTGGCAATCGGCATTGGATTTATTGTCTTTTTTAGAAAATGTTATTTGAAGTTGACGCCAAAGATTTTGGCTAAGTTGAGGGGATTTGTCAGTAATACACATGGTCACGTGCTTTCAAAAGCAAGGGATTGGATCTCTGTGCAAAGGATCTAGTAGGACAATGATCAATTGGGTTTTTATTCACGAAGGATGGTAGGGCTTTCAAGAGAAATGTGGAAAACTGTGGTGGCTGCTTATTTCCTTCTTGATAGCCAAAGAAGAATTACTACAATTTTTTATTTTTAGGATTTTAAGGAGATCTAGCTCGAGTTGTATTGTGTCTATGAATTCATGAGTGAAAAATTCATGTTCAAGGTTGGACTCTCCTTTCAGCTCGAGTGATCTTTTATAGTGATGCTAAAGAAATTTGAGAAGGGCGTTTTGAGCTAGCTCATGTGGAACCTTGAAAGCATGATATAAATCTTGTTTTGAGGGAAGAATGGTACACAATATTTGGCCATGCTGGCACTATTCTTGTTGATGACTAACAGTGATCCTATAAGTAAGGGAATGAAATAAGCTCCAACAAACTCTCAGGGGCCAAGTGTGTTGATCTCTTTAGCAAAGACAATACCGTACTATCTAACAAATGAAACTATACAGAAAGGCAACTCAAAGTCATGATGATCAGTTTGTGGTGAGATGCAATTTTCTTCCTCTTAAATGTTGATCATACAACTGTCAAGTGTGCATGAACAAGGTAAGATGTGCCATAACACAAGCCTCTTAATCATGTTCTTGAATAACATCGATAAGTTGTCGCTTCTCACTACATACAATACCAGACATATGAACTTGAAGGTCATTTTTGTAGTTATAATAACATCCAAAGTGTGAGGTGATTTGTTGTTACCTTTCATCTTTTTTTTTTAGTTTTAAAAAATTTTATTTTTTCAACAAGCCATTTTAGCCTTTCAACCACAATCCAAACACTTCAGACAATATTCTATTATTCTTAGTGACTAAAAACTCTATTGTAAACTATAAACCCTTTAGTATATTGGTGGGTCAGCCTCTCAACCACTAAAAAAACTCAAAGTTCTACTTCTTCGTCTATCTACACCATGTTAGTTGATCAATAAACTCAATATGTGGGTATAGATAGGGTGGTTGCTCTGGTTTCTTCAATAATGGCTCAAAAGGAGTAGTTGAAGGTACATATTTGAGTGAAATATCTTTAAATATTTGAGATAGCTCCATGAGCATGTATTCCTCCACAACTAGTTTATATTTAACTTATATCATTTTGGCTTCCTTAGCAATATTGGTGTACAAATTCTTCATCTTTCTATTCTTATTCCTCCTTCTTACATTAGCTAAAGAAAGTTTAGTAATGATGGGATTGAATTAAGACTTAATAGGTGCTTTGCTAGAATCAGTGATGTGCGGTTTTTGTGGTGCGTTGTAAATATCTTTCAATACTACAATACACACACGACAGTACAAATAGTAAATATGCAGTTCAATCACAATAAAAATCAATTCAGTATAAATAATTTTATATTTTAAAATCTTTAAGCTGTCAAACCGTAATAATAACACAAGTATATGTATCGGTTAAGTAATAAACAGCTCTAATGGAGTCCTAAGTATCTATCCCGTTGGGAGTTATAAATTCTAATTGTTATAATGTAAAACATAAGATTCAAACTATAAAAACTTAAGTACATAGAACAAATATAAAATAAATTTATTGTATGCTAAATGAAATACAGTTAAAAGAACTAGGTTAACAAAGTTATTTGCTAAACTTCAAAAGTAAGCATATTAAGACTAAATAAAATTTTGTAATGAAGAGTTAAAATTTAAGAAAATAGTTCCCCTTTACAATGAGTTTATGGATTGTGAAGTAATTAAAATCTTTTAAATTATATATAAAATTATATTGTGCCATAGAGGAGAAATTCTATTATTTACCCTCTGAGAGTTCATAAAGAACATTGACTAATCCAGAATTTGGTCCCAAAATCCGTGGTTAGGTTAAGAGGATATTGGATGCCACTCCAGAGTTCTCTCTTCTCTCTGCCCTGAGGGCTAACAATATCTCTTTAGTTTCCAAGCAATTGGACCAGACTGAGGATTTTATTCTGACACCCTAAAATCTATAATTCTACACATATCAAAGTATATTTCCTTATTTATTTGCACTAAACCCCATGGACTACATTCTCACCCATGAAATTAAATGTAACTTTCACCTTATTGTAAAAAACATAGCTCTTTAGGATCTTATGTTTCTCCAAAAACTTTAACATTTCAATTAGTCAGATGAAAAAGTAAATGAATATCAGAGTTCAAATCATTACAATTTATTGACATTTAAAATCTTTCATAACAAAATTAATTCTTCACAAAATCATATCTCACTGAAGAGAGAAGAATAAATAAGACTACTCAGAATTCATGAGTGATACAACAAAACATAGATTTTACATATAAAAATAAGTTTACAAAACAAAGAAAGAAAAGAACACAACTTATCTCACACTCCTTCTTAAGCCAATCCCTTGAAGTTCCCTTTAAGCATTTTCTCTCTTTATAATCACACTCAATTCTCTCTTAAAAATGTAATGAAGAAGAAATCTCTCACCTTCTCTCTCACTTACAACATTAGATGAAAAACCTAACTCTTCTCCACAACTCTCTCTCCGACCATCCTTAAACTTTTCCTCCTCCAAAACCTCTCGCAAGACTCATTAAACTCCTCTTTTTAATTAGGGTGAGCCTTCCTTTCAAAAAGAATTCAATATTCCCCCTTTTCCCAAAAGGCACACCTCCTCACATCAAGAGCAAGTCCATTTATCCAATGGACATATCTCTTCATTCAAGAGCCTTTCCAAAGTGTATGGATGCATTGAATCACTCCATGGGGTGTTTGAATTAATTGGAGCCTTCTAGAATTGCTCAAAAATAATTAATAACTGTCTTACTCCATCTTAATTCGTCTCTAGCGCCTCTGGCACAAGTGTATTGAGGTTTCACGCTATTTTCTAGATTCTAGCACCTCTGGTACCAATTCTGGTGTCGCTTCTTTGTAAAATGGCGCCTTTGGCACCAGTTCCTGAAGCCTCTAGTGCCAACTCTCTGTATAATGGTGCCTCTGATGCCAGAATGCTGAAAGACTTCATTTTGGCTCCAAATTTCCCCATTTTTTCTCCAAATGCCTAAAATTAATATACCTACAAAAAAACATAAAAAATACCCTTCTTTAAAGTGCAATATCACCAAATTCAAAATAAAAAATGTATATATATATATAATTGGACATTTTTTTGGTGTATCAAAATCCCCCAAACTTAAATGTTACTTGTCCTTAAGTGACTCTTTTACTACATAAAAATATGACTTATGGTAGAGATTAACTTATAAAATTCTATAACTTGGCTTAATAAATATATATTATGACTTAATAAAAACTTTTAATAACTTAGGTTAAAAGTAAAAGTATAAGAACATCTAGTAGTCAAGTCTAAGATTTCTGAATCTCCATTCATTTCAAGAAGAATTGTAATTTATCATTTCAAAGATTCTTAGAATGTCCATATTAAAAAAAATTTGATGAAAACTTTATTAGTAAGGATACTAATACTCATATAAAAGTTTAGAAAATGTATTAAAGCCTTTTTCCTCAAATCGATTCAAGTGAAGCTAATTTTTTATTAGGCATCTTCTCAAGTTTCTCCTCACATATTTTTCTATTCTTTTCCTTTTTTTCTTTTCTTTTTATTATCTTTTCTCTGTTTTTCTTTTCTTTATGATCATTTTTAGTCTTTCTTTTCTTTTCTTTTTCATGTGAGGATTACTATATCTGGATAGCCTTTAATAATTTTAAACTTCACTATCCCCTTCTTGAAGTTAAAACTTTTTTCCTTCCTTCACTTTATAAATTCATATCAGCTTTGAAAATTTTTCATAAAGTCTCATTCTTTTCTTCATATATGAAACTTTTAATTCTTAATACTTAAAAAATACAATTTGCTTTACTTTAAATTTAAAAAAAAACATAGTCTTATCCTTTCATACTAAATATCTTAACTTTAGAATTGACCTTCATTATTAAAGATTTTTGCTTAAATTTACTATAATATTTAAAAAAAAAAAAATTTCTTAAAGTTAAACTCTGATACCCAAAGTCATGTTAAATTAATAATATATATTTTTTAAAAAATATAGTTAATTGAGGACAATAAAAATTTAGTTTACTTCTTTTAAAGAAAATTTTATTTCCCCCAAACTTAGATTTTTTAATAATAAGTAAAGCATCTAGTACAAAAATTGTAGGTGAAAGAAAACAATAAATACATAAAAATAAAACTAAGCTGTAGAGGGTTCTAAATATGAAATTTGACTCTGACACATTGCTGGTACTAATTTAAAAATTACAGGATTTCAAGCATCAAATGAAACATAATATATCAAAGGATTTGTTAAAAAAGGCAAATTAAAAACATAAATAGTAAATTAAAGAAACTAACAATGCTGAAATAAAAATCTACAGTTTATAGTTACACACACAAACAAGTCCAATAGTTCCACAATCAAAACTCATAAATTGTGCAAATCATACCAACAACAAAACTAAACAAACAACAATAAATGAAAACAAATAAAACCCAGTAAATCTTCATTCATCATCTTCCTCCTCATCATCTTCCTCTTCCTCTTCTTCTTCTTCTTCAAAGTTATCTTGTACATAAGGCGTGAAGCCGGGGCATGTAAGAAATTCTACAGTATGATCACCCCTGAGATATCTAACCATCATCTCTTGATATGCAATATCTTGTTGTACTCTTCTCTTGTTATAATCATCATTGTGAGAATTTCTTGATTCCAAAACATCTATTTTGTTCTGCATCGCTATAATATCTGATTGTTGAATCATTAGTTGCTCCATAATACTTTCAAGTGAAATAGAATTTGAAATAGATGGTCCTGCAGTTGATGTAGAGGGTCTATCACTACTTTCACTTCTAGATCTAGCAAATGATTCAAATTTATGAACTGTGGGTTTTCTAATGGCTTTAAGTGGTTGCAACATTTCTTCATTCATATGAAATTCTACTCCTGATTGTTCACATAAAGTAAAAATCAAGGCATGATACCCAAAACCACTAGTGGTTCCACTTCTAGCAATACTCTGAGCATTATGCACAATAAGAGCACCAATATCAACAACTTTCCGTTTTGGATGCAAAAATTTAGTACTGCTCTCTCCTTGGTTACTTCACTAAGTTGATTAGTTGAAGGTAATTTTGTAGAAATAAAGTAAATTCATGCTTTGGATTGCACAGTCAGCATGGAAGTGCAGAAATTGGCTTTGTGATTTTTCTTAATCTTCCATTCTCCCATTCCATCAGTAAGATAGGCAATTACTTCATCAAGTGATGAATCAGAAATCACAAATGTAGAATACTCACAATAAAATCATTATGTTGCCTATAAAGTGCATTGATTCTTTCTCGATTAAATTCAACATGTTTACCTCTAACATAGACATGCTCGTCCGTAGTCACATGAAGATTGGCGTAAAATTCTCGAACGATAGGAACTATGGCTACTGTTTTGAAGTAGCAAATGGTCTCCCAATTTCGAGCAGTTATCAACCTTTCAATCTCTCCTCTCAGGTTTGAAAATGCACGTTCTCGAATCAATTTTCTTGTTCCCATCATATCATTATAAATATATTGAGCCTTCAAATCAATGAATCATCTCACATCAAAATTTCTTGAATGCTTTCCTCTTTTCAGACTTGGAGCCATATGAATGTCTACATAAATTCACCTAAAATTCAAATAAATTCACAATATCATAAATCAAACTCCAAAAGTAGGATATTTGGTAAGAAACTTTTCACCATGAGTTCTCTTTAAACTTCTTCAATAAAACTCAACTTTTTGGATTTTTATAATGTAGGAAAAATCCATGATGAAAATAAAAAATTTCTAAGTTAAAGTGAAGCTCTTATCAAGGGAAGATAAAATCCAATTTTTCTTAGCCTTCAAATCTCCTCAAACCCACCAAATGGTAAGCCCTAGGTTGAGTTTCGGCCTTACTCTAGAGGTAGGAGATGACCCAAGCAGTTAAAATGGGGTTTAACAGTGGATTTTTGTGGTTTTAAGTAAATTTGGGTGTGTTCAGGAAACTGGCACCAACACAAAAAATTTTCAAAATTTGATTTTCTTTTGAAATTTGTTGTATACCAAACCATGTCAACCTCTATTAATTTAAATAAATATTTATATTCATAATTAAATAATCTTCTAACAATATATTTTCAAAAACAACACAAAACTCACATTTATATATATAATCCACATGATTACAAACCAACATTTCTCAAATCAATACATCTAATTCAACATCTAAATCACACCCTACAATATAATTCTGAAGACTAAATATCAAACACTCAACATATGACTCATATAATATTCAACAATAAAAGTAAATGAAATATAATACAAATACAAAACACACATAAGCAATCATAATTACAAATTCCATACTTTAGAGAGCTCAAACATCTTCTTCACTTTCATCTCTTGAATATTTCCCATGGATTGGTAGTGAACATATAAGCTGTAAAAGGTTGGTGAGGAAACCCGTCTGTCGAATCTTCTTCAACCCAAGCATTTTTCTTAAACATACGCACTATACCTTCTTCAATGTGCTCGGTATGTTCGAATTGTTCCTTCATTCTACAATCCAAATGATCAAATATATAAGAAAGGTTTCTAATTGAATTCATAATATTTGTACCACTTTCTCCAACTTCTTGATTCTTTTTAAAATATCATGCAAACTATAAGGAAAGCAGGGCTGAATAAGCAATGAATTTTGAGATGATTGATCTATAAGAATATTCATATTGTTTTCCTCCCCATTTCCTATGCAGTTGCAACAAATCTCTAGGTTCATAAACTTCCACGGGAGAAGCACTTTTTCCCAACTTTCATAAGGCACTTGTGACTGGCTGCATAGCGAGAATATGGTAGAAAGATATTCTAGCCCATAAGTCAATCCATTGATAATCAAACCTAAAATAGATTTTATAATTAAAGCACCCACATCAATAGGTCTTCTGATTTGAATAAAACAATTTACGATAGCACTTTCCTTAGTCACTTTATTGATTTCATGGTAGGAAGAAATTTTGATGCAATAAAGAAATGTTATGCCTTTGATGTAGGATTCAATAATGATGAAGAAAAACTTACATGCCCGGTATCTCTTGTCTCCCAATTTACATCTTCATCATTAAGAAATTGATAAAGTTCATTTATGTTATCTCTCGCAGGGACAAAATTTGCATAGTGACATGTAGGGAAGCTTTAAATCATAAACAAATCATTTATTCTTAAAGAAATAAATGGTACCCACTTGCCTCAAACATAGAAAACTTCTTGGTTAATTCTATGAAGATTAGAATAAAACTCTTTCATTACAGAAACTACTACTGCAACAGTGGTATAGTAAAGCACTTCCCAGTATCTATGTGCAATAATTTCCTCCACTTGAGTATTTGGTGTGTTGAATCCTTGATTCACAAATCCTCGTTCCTTAATTAATATGTTATTCATAAGAACTCAATTATATAACTTCTGCGCGTTGAAACTGTTGAACTTCCTCCTGTTGAAAATTTCATATATACCGGTTTCTTTGGAGTTGGAAGCCATATGATTTGAAAATGGTGACTTTCCTTTCATTTTCCACTTTTAAATAACTCCAAAATTTAGTTTTTGGGAGTTATTAGGAAGATAATCCACCAAAAACTACCCAAAACCACATTTAGAATCTTTAAAACTCGTTCTGGTAATCGTGGTGCTTCTGGCCTAGCTCTCTGGAAAATGACGCCTCTAACTCCAGTTCAGATTTCTGCACCGTTTCGTTTTAAATCCAAATAACTCTCAAATCTTCCATAAAATTTGGTAAATAAAGATGTTTTAATGTATATTCTTGATATGTAAGTCTCTCAAGTACATGGAATTCATAAAGAAAACACACACACACACACACACACACACAGATATATATATATATATATATATATATAAATAGATTAGTAACATTAAAAAAGATAATTATGGTCTGCCTCACACAAAGTGTTTAGTTTAATGTCGTCAGCACGACATTCCCAATCTTTACTTTAGGTGACCCAACATTATAGTTTCTTTAAAATATGGTCTTTGACCATCAAAATATGGTTTCAGTCTGTGCCCATTCACTTTAAATATATTTCCACTTTTAAGATCCTCAATATTAATAACTTCATAGGGATAGACTCTTACAATTGTGTATGGCCCTTTCTACCTACACTTCAGCTTTTCTGGAAATAATTTTTATCTTGTATTGTATAGTAAAACTTCATGTCAAGGCTCAAATTCTTTTTTAATTATCTTCTCATCATGTCATTATTTCATCTTCTCCTTATATATCATATCATTATCATAATATTCATTGTTAATTTCTTCAAGCTCATTCAGTGGCAACAATCTTTTATCACCAGCATCTTTTAAGTTAAATTTAAACTCCTTAATAGCCCAATAAGCTTTATGCTTCAATTCTATTGGTAATTAACAAGTATTAACAAAAATTAATCTATATGGTGACTTTCATATGGGCTTCTTATAAGCTTTCCTATAAGCTCATAATGCAGTATCAAATCTAGCAGACTAATACATTTTATTAGAATTTACAGTTTTTTTCCAAATTCTTTTAATTTCACGATTAGATATCACTGCTAGACCATTAGACTGGGGATTATAAGTAGTAGTAATCCTATGTATAATATCATATTATTTCCACCAACTTTTCAATTTGTTTATTCCAAAAGTGAGATTCTCCATCAATAATTATTACTCCCGACATTCTATATCTTGTAAAAATATTTTTAATTAAAAATTTTGAAATACTATGAGCATCACNTATATATATATATATATATATATATATATATATATATATATATATATATATATATAAACATCTATAAATAGAGTAAGCCAATAAAATCCAGGTTATAAATTTTTTTGAATACTTCTATCAAGTTCAAAATGACCCTCAAATTCAGAATAATGACATTTTTTTATAATTTCTTCAATTTCATTATAAGGCACACATCTCCGCATAACTAAATATTTACACTGTTTGTATAAATATGGGTTATCCCAAAAGTAAAATTTTGCATCGTGAATAAATTTCTTCTCTTGTTGCTTTGTCAATCCATATGATAAAATACAAGTAACAATATAGTTCACAATATCAGCATACCACGGTACTTCACATTCTTTAACAGCATAAAGTTGTTCATCAGGAAAATTTTCAATAATTTCTCTTTCAAGATAAAATGTTTCTTTCTGTTCTAGTTTAGATAAATGATCAGCTATTTCATTATCAGATATTTTCCTATATACCACCACAAAATCAAATTTTTGCATCAGAAGTACCCATCTAATTAATCTTGATTTCACATCCTTCTTTTGCATTAAATATTTTATAGCAGAGTGATCTGTATGCACAACACATTTAACTCCAATCAGATATGACCTAAACTTATCAAAAGCATAAACAGTGGCTAATAACTCTTCTTCAGTAGTGATATAATTAATTTGAGCATTATTTAGAGTTTTACTAGCAAAATATATAACTTTAAAAATTTTGTCATATCTTTGCCCTAAAATAGCTCAAATTGCTTATGCACTTGCATCACACATTAGTTTGAATGGTTTCTCCCAATCAGGCAAAACAATTATAGAAGTAGTGATCAATTTTTTCTTTAATTTTTCCCAGGCATTAAGGCACTTTTGATTAAAATCAAATTATATATCTTTTTTCCAAAATTTGGCATAAAGGCTTTGTAATTTTTGAAAAAGAATTAATATACTTACTGTAAAAATCAGCATGTTTTAAAAAACTTCAAACTCCTCTTACAGTAGTAGGTGGAGGTAGGTTAGTTATAACTTGAATTTTTGCCGGATCCACTTTCTTGTCATTTTCTGAAATTTTATGCCCAAGCACAATTCCTCCCGCACCCATGAATTAAAATTTTTCCCAATTTAATACTAATTTTATTTTTTCACATAGTTCTAGAACTTTCTCTAAATGATTTAGACATATTTTAAATGAAGTTTCAAACACAGAAAAATCATCCATATAGGCTTCTATCCCTTTTTAAATTAATTCACTGAAAATTAACATTATGCATCTTTGAAATGTCCCAGGTGCATTACATAAACCAAAGGGCATTCGTCGAAAAGCAAAAGTACGATAAAGACTAATAAATTTAGTCTTCTCTTCTTCCTTTGGAGCAATTGGTATTTGATGATAGCTGGTATATCCATCTAAAAAGAAAAAAATTATTTGTGCCCAGCTAGTCTATCCAACATTTGGTCCAAAAAGGGTAAAGGAAGTGATCTTTCCTAGAGGCTGAATTTAATTTTTTATAATCAATGCAGATTCACCAACCAGTGACTTGTCTTGTTGGTATTAATTTATTTTTCTCATTTGTCACAACAGTTTTTAGGAACGCAGTGAATTGGACTCACCCAAGCACTGTCTGAAACAAGATATATTTTTCCAACATCTAACCATTTTAAAATCTCTTTCTTAACAACTTCTTTCATCGTAGAGTTTAATTTCATTTGAGGATTAACTTTAAGTTCATGATGATCTTCCAATAAAATTTGGTTCATACAAATCAAAGGGTTGATTCCTATAATGTCAGCTAACATCAATCCAAAGGCTTTCTTATATCTTCTTAAAGTTTCCAACTACTTTTATTCTTGTGCTTCAGTTAATTCTAATGATACAATAACATGTAATGTGGATAAATCTCCTAAAAAGGCATATTTTAAATGTTTTCATTTCTAGTTCAAGAGGTTTTACAATCAAAGAAATCAAATTTCTGTTATTATACGTAGGATCTAATAGTTCAAATTGTTCTTGAACATTATCCAATTCTTCATTACTCACTTTCATAGATTTATCTTGAATTATATCCTCATCCTTATACTCCAAATATTCTTCTTTAATTTTCTTTTCAAATGTATTAGTGAATTATTCATTGCTTAAATAACCATTAATATCCATTCTGAAGCATTTATCATCTCTTCCTTTTGCTGGGCATCTTATTGACTTTGCAATATTAAATGTAACTTCTTGATCGCTAACTCTCATTGTTAATTCTTCTTTCTACACATCTAGTAAAGCTCTTCCAGTGGCAATAAATGGTCTTCCTAAAATGATAGGAATTTCATTATCTTCCTCCATATCTAACACAATAAAATCCTTAGAAATGATAAATTTATGAACCTTTACCAAAACATCTTCTATAACTCCTTTAGGCTAGATAATTGAAAGATCGGCTAACTTAAGAGTTACAGTAGTAGGTGAAATTTCTCCTAATCCCAACCTTCTATAAATTAATAGAAGCATAAGATTAATACTGGCTTCCAAATCACATAAAGCTTTTCTGAAAAATCCTTTGCCAATAGCACAAGGAATAGTAAAACGACCATGATCTTTAGGTTTTTCATGAAAAAATATTTTGAATTATAATGCTACACTCCATACTAAGTGCAAAAATCTCATTATCTGTAAACTTCCTTTTTTATAAGTATATCCTTCATAAACTTCACATAGCTTGACATTTGCTCCAGGGCTTCAACAAATGAAATGTTTATCATCAATTTTCTCAATATTTCTAAGAATGTTGTAAATTGGTTATCTATGTTATGTTGCTTCAATCTTTGAGAAAATGAAGGTGGTGGTCTTTCTACTGTAATTTTTATTAGTTTAATATGATATTCTTACTCAAAATGAAAATCTTCACTAGACTTTTCATTTTTCACCCCTTCTTTCTCAACTTCAACTTCAATTTCTTTTTGAACTTTTGTTTCCAATTCTTTTCCACTTCTCAGTTGAATAGTCTTGATTTGCTCTTTATTCTAATCTTTAGGATTAACTTCAACATTACCAGGCAAAGATCCTAGAGGTCTATTGCTAAGTACAGTAGCAATACATCCCAACTAATTTTTCTTGTTTCTAATTGCAGATCCTTGACTTTGTAATTGTGCTCCTTGGCTTTGTAATTGTGCTCCCATTTGCAATACTAATTCTTCTATTAACAATTTCTTCTCCTTACTCAGTGAATTGCGATTGAAACCTAGAGAGTAATAAGGTTTATAGTTAAAATTTCCTTGATTGTTGGAGTTTCCTAATGAATTTGCAGGATTGTTCCCCCATTACGTATTTATAACATTAGAGTTATTGTTACTCCAATTGAAATTAGTGTGATTTTTTCAACCAGGATTATAATAATTTGAATAAGGATTATTAGATTTGTTGTTTATTGCATTTAAAGTTCATATGAAGACTGAGAATATATCATTTGTCCCAATGAATTTTTCTTAAGCATAGGAGGTGTCTGAGAATAATTCATTCTATACTTATCTATCTTCTTTGATATTGCAACAATTTAAGTAGCTAAAATAGATATTACATCAGAATCATGAATACTAGCTACTCTTTTTGGAGTTACCCTTTGAAAGGGCCTTTGAAAATTATTAGTAGACATCTCTTCAATTAAAGAATATACTTCATCAAATGGTTTTGACATTAATGATCCACCAGTAGAAGTCTCACTTATAAATCCAAGAGATCCAACCAATCCATTATAAAAAGTTTGAATCATTAACCAATCTGGTAATGCATGGTGTGGACACTTCATAAGGAGATCTTTAAATTGTTCTCAAGCTTCATAAATTGCTTCTCCTTCAAACTGACAAAAAGATGTAATATCATTTCTAAGTTTAGCAGTTTTTGATGATGATAAACATTTAGATAAAAAATTTTTCTGATAAGTCTTCCCAAGTTCTGATAGATTCAGGCGCTAACAAGTTTAACCACATCTTAGCATTATCCCTTAATGAAAAAGGAAAAAGTATACGTCTTACGACATCATTCAACACTCCATCATAATTAATTGGAGAACCTAATTCTAGAAAACTAGCAAGATGTAAGTTAGGATCATCAGTCGGTATTCCCCCAATATGATTATTTTGTACCATTTGGATAACAATAGGTTTATGTTCAAATGAATTAGCAGCTACAACAGAGTTTTGTATATTCAAATGAATTTCATCGGTTGTAGGATTAGCATATTCTCTTAAAGGTCTCTGATAATGTTCATTTTCGATTCCAGGATTATTTAAATTTGTAGCCATTTTGTTCAAATTATCTAACTATTTTTTTTGTTTTCAAATTTTTTTAATAGTTCTTTCTAACTCTAAATCGTAAGTACTAAACCTTAAGATCTTAAACTATGCATACACAAACACAATAAGCAATTAAAATAAGCAAACACATTAAAATATAAAAATATTAATTAAACTATAACAAGTTTTTCAATTTGAATAAAATATTCTAAATTATAAATTAATTTATCGTTACTCCCTGACAACATCGCCAAAAAATTGATGTGCGGTGTTTGTGGTGTGTTATAAATATCTTTCAATACTACAATACACACATAATAACACAAATAGTAAATATGCAGTTCAATCACAATAAAAATCAATTTGAGTATTAATGGTTTTATATTATAAAATCTTTAAGCTGTGAAACTGTAATAATAACGCAAGTACATGTATCGCTCAAGTAATAAAGGGCTCTAATGGAGTCCTAAGTATTGATCCCATAGGGAGCTGGAAATTATTATGGTTATAATGTAAACAACAATATTCAAACTATAAGAACTTAAGTACACAAAATAAATCTAAAGTAAATTTATTGTATACTAAATGAAATGCAGTTAAAAGAACTAGGTTAACTAAGCTATTTGCTAAACTTCAAACGTAAACTTATTATGATTAAACAAAGTTTTGTAATGAAGAGTTCAAATTTAAGAAAACATCATTCCATTTTACAATGAGTTTTTAGATTGTAAAGTAATTAAAATCATTTAAATTATATATAAAATTGTATTGTGTCATATAGGAGCAATCATATTTTATACCCTCTTAGAGTGCATAAAGAACATTGACTAATCCAAATTTAGGTTAAGAGGATACTGGCTGCCACTCAAGATCTCTCACTTCTCCCTTCCCTGAGAGCTAACAATCTTTCTTTAGTTTCCAAGTAATTGGAATAAATTGTAGACTTTAGTCTATCACCCTATAATCTCCAATTCTGCATCCATTAAAGTACATTTTCCTATTTATTTGCGCTCAACCCCATGTTCTACATTCTCACCCATGAAATTGAATGTGACTCTCACATTGTTGCAGAAAGCATAGCCCTTTAAGATCTTATGTTTCTCAACAAAATTTTAACATTTCAATTAGCTAGATTAAAAAGTAAATGAAGATCAGAGTTCAAATCATCACAATTTATTGACATTTAAAACCTTTCATAAAAAAAATTAATTCTTCACAAAACCATATCTCATTGTAGGCAGAAGGATAAAGAAGACTACTCGGAATTCATGAGAAGGATACAACAAAATATAGATTTTATATACAAAAATAAGTTTACAAAATAAAGAAAGCAAAGAACACAACTTATCTCACACTTCTTAAGCAAATCTCTTGAATTTCCTTTTAAGCACTTTCTCTCTTTATAATCACACTCAATTCTCTCTTAGAAATGTAATGAAGAAGAAATTTCTCATCTTCCCTCTCCTCTTACAACTCTAGAAGAAAAAACAAACTCGTCTCAACAATTCTCTCTCATGCAACCCTTAAACTTCTCCTCCTCTAAAGCCTCTCGCAAGACTCACTTGACTCCTCTTGTTAATTAGGGTCAACCTTCTTTTCAAAAATAATTCAAAATTCCCTCCTTTTCCCAAAAGACACACTTCTTCACATCATGAGATGAGTCCTTTCATCCAAATGATATATCTCTTCATTCAAGAGCTTTTTCAAAGTGTTTAGATGCATTTAATCACTCCATGGGGCATTTGAATTGATTGAAGCCTTCTATAACCGCTCAAAAATAGTCAACAACCACCTTACTCTGTCATAATTTATCTATGGCACCTCTGGCGCTAGCGTATTTAAGTTTTGCAATGTTCTCTAGATTATGGTGTCTCTGGCGCTAGAATACTGAAAAACTTTATTTGAACTCAAAATTTCCTCCTTTTTGCTCCAAATGCCTAAAATCAATATACTTGCAACAAAATATGAAAATACCCTTCTTTAAAGTGCAATATCACCAAATTTAAGCATAAAATGTATATATAAAATTGCACATTTTTTGTGTATCACTTAGCACAAGATGAGGTGACTTCTGCTCCTCTTACTTAGAACTCAATAAATGGTTTTTGTTAAGGTAACTCTTCTGGCTCAGGTACTATCACAATTTTGTTATTGTAAAACATATCTTAATCTTTGAATCTGATGTCAATCTAGATAATTGTTTGATCAACTGACACCTCGACATTGTCTTTAAAAGAAGTGAATGAGCTTTTCGATGGAAATTTTTTGCAACAAGAATAAAAAGTTAAATGCTACCCAGAGCTCAAACACAACTTTAAGTTTTAATATTTTAATCCTCAATTAAAATAATAAACTAATTAGCACCAGTGAATTGAAAGAGTTTATGAATCAGAGTTTGAGTATTTTCAAATTGGGTCAAAAGATTATTAAGTTTTAAAATTTCAAAATTTAGAATTTGAGTGAGTTCAATGAAATTTGGTTAAGTTTGATGAAATTTAAGCGAGTTTAATTGAGTTTTGCGTGAATTTAAAGAGATTTGGTTCATTAAGTTTTATTCAAATTAGATCCTAAATTGAAAATATTTATAATTTAATTTTCTTTAAATTTAAATTATCATAGGGAAATGATATTTTAATGAAGATTTCCCCAGCCTAGATATAATTTTCAAAGTCTTAGTGTCTAAATGGGATGCGAAAAGACTACCTCACTAAAATCATGCCAAATGTTAACATGTATGGGCTGTAGTTGGTCACATAGGCCACAACAAGGAGCTGTAATAACATTTGTAGGCCACATAGGCTTGAGTTGAGAGCTGCATGAGCTGAGATAACATTCATAAGGGCATAGAGGTTAGAGTTGCGAACTACATGAGGTGAGATAACATCATGAAGGCTATAGTTGGTCACATAGGTCGTAGTGGGAAGTTGTTATGATGTCCAAAGGCCACATAGGCCAGAGTTGGGAGTTGTATGACCTGTGGATCATGTAGGCTATACATAAGCTATAGTAGGGAGCAGTAATGATGTTTGTAGGACACAAAGGTAGGTGTTAGGAGATGCATGATCGATGGATTACGTAAGTCGTAGTTAGTCATGTATTTTATAATGGTGAGTTGTGATAATATTTGTAGCCCATAAAGGTTAGCGTTGGGAGCTGTAAGAGATGTGATAATGATTTTAGGCTAAGAGGTTGCAGTTGAAAGCTACACAAGCTGTAATAACATTTGTAGAATGCAAAGATCAGAGTTGGGAGGAGCACGAGGACCATGTGGGCTATAGTTAGTCATGTTGGTCATGTTGGTGAGCTACAAGGAGACAGCCTTAAGAGTTTGGAGAAAGTCACCACATTCTGAGTACATGTTGTAAGTAGTTGTTTTGGGGTGTGTCATTACGTTGAATTCGAAGAGTTTTATTATATCGTCTTTAGGATGCGTCATTGCACCATATTCGATGTATATTGTTATAGTGTATTTGGGTTACGTAGTTACATCATCTTCCAAATATGTCTTTACATAATATGCAGGGCCCATCATTACATGATTTGTTCCTCTATCTGGTGCATCACTATTCAACAATGTATGCTGAGATTCTACAACAAATATTGCTACTCTGCATAAGATTTCACCACAAGGAGCAGGTGACGATCGATGGTGATCGACGATAGTCAGTGAGCAGTGGTTGACGACTGTAGAAACAGGTGACGTTCACTAGAACCTCAGTGTAGAACACAAGGGTTCAACACCTTCTCCTCTAAGTTTCGGTCTCTCTCGTTCAGAGTCAAGCTTTAATATCAAAAGGGGGTCGGGCTCTATCTATAGCCTATGAGAGACCTCTAAGGACGGAATCCAAACCATTTCATTAGATGCCTTGAAGAGGTTCCTTGAATCAGATGCTATTTTGTGAACAGTTCGGCGTCGTTGCATTCGTCTTGCCAAGCCAGTCAATTGATTGTAAGTTTTCTGAAGTCGGAGTTATGGATGATTTTTAATTGAAGTTTGAATGTTACATGCTAAAAATATTATCTCGAAATTCATGCCACGTTTCAGAATCATGTCGGATAATAGAAAATTTGTTGATGGCGTATCAACATTCATGAGTAATTTTATTAACAATCATTATACCATTATTTAAAATTATAAATTTTAAGCTAGAAGAAATTTACTATTGTTTCTTATTCCCATTTATTTCGTCTCTAATCCTATTACCTAGCATCTCTTTAACCTTTAAAAAAACTAATTCCTTATGTAAGGCTCCACTTCAGCATGAAATTTCTTCTAATATTTTTAATTAAAATACTAAAATCAATTTTGACAGATCAAATTATTTAAACTAAAGCATGTGAGTGTTTAATTAGGAATTTATCCTTACAGAAAAATGGCATTTTAAAATATACTTTTTTAGATATAATTATGATACATTCTTTGAAATAATAATTTACAAAAAAAATTAAATAAAACTATTAATTATTAAAATAAAGTATGGAGTGTTGATCGTTTTTTATGTTTATTAATTATAAAAAAAAGTTTAATTTAATAATAAAATAGAAATAATTATCTAAAATTGGGAAATTTTCGGTTTCGTCGGACGGACCGGGAGACCCCGCAATCAAAACGGCATCAGTTTTTTCCCTCCTCCAAAAATGCAGCTTGCTCCGTGCTCCCTTCTCTCTCATTGGAGTTGCTGCGCTCGTTCTATTTGCCCTTCCTCGCCGTCCTCTCCTTCCTCCGCTTTCGCTTTCGCATTCGCTTTCGCAGGAGAATCTACTGGTTGAGATGAAGGTGGTAAGGGGTTGGCGGGAAGAATCGACGAACGAGTTCGAAGTGGAGGTGCGGGCCCCGTCGCTACGGAGCGTCGTCAGCTGCAGCGGTCCGCCGAGGAGTTGCAACTTTACGTTTAGGGCACCGCAGGAAAACTTCACCATCGATGATTTTGTGCTCGGGCCGGTCCTCGGCGTTGGTTCTTTTTCCAAGGTTTGGATTAAATCGTTCATGATTTTCCAAGTCCCTTCCCCTTTTCATGATTAGCTTCCTTCAGATGTTAATTTCACGTATTTGAAGTAGTTAGATCCCGTGTGGACAGAGCGGATCTTTAAATTTTATTCTCCAATTCTTATGTCATCAGGTAGTTAGGGTAAAGAAGAAAGATACTGGACAGGTGTATGCTATGAAGATCATGGACAAGGCTTTCATTACCAAACAACATAAAGTATCCCATGTAAAACGGGAGCGCATTGTACTCGACCAACTAAATCATCCTGGGATTGTTCAGCTCTTGTTCACATTCCAAGATTCTTATTCCCTTTGTAAGTCTGGTGTTTCTGAGCAATCATTACTTTTAAGTCACCGTTATGCACTGGTTGTTGTGAGACCACAATTGATGCTCTTAAAACAATACCGAAGTCAAGTTTCATATTGAATATTTGAGTGGTTTCACCGTTGAGTGATGGATTTTGTTTCTATGCTTAACATAAACCATGAAGACATGGCATTCGAAGCATGTGAAGGAGGAGAGCTATTTGATCAAATAACGAGGGTAATGTTCGAATAATTAATCGCTAGACTTTTAAATGATTAGTAATTTTCTGTAGTTATTATTATTATTACTATTATTATTATTATTTTTCTGAAGTTCAGAATTTTCTNAGTAAATCTACCCAACTTGTCCAATTGTAAAGAATCATATCCTTCTTGTATTAAATTATTGCTGACATTTCAATTTCAGAAATGATCACTGGGCTCTTGGGTGCACCATGTATCAGATGCTTTCTGGAACTTCTCCCTTCCATGATTCTTGTGAATGGCTTATGTTTAAGAAAATCAAAGCAAGAGATATCACGTTCCCTGCTTACTTTTCAGATGAAGCCATTGATCTGATTGATAAATTATTGGTAAATGCAGCCTTATTAATCTTGTTGACGAATTTTGATAAGCAACTGAAAAAATTTAAAATTGCATGAAAGAGCTTGGCATAAACAATATTTCTTACTTTATTATCAAATAATCAATCCACATAAAAGAAATATAAAGTTGTTTGCCTCCTGTTGACATTAATGTTATTTCAGTTATATTAAATGCCCTGATCTTTTAGGTCATGTTGTCTTTGCTTTAACTTTATTCATGTTTGGTGAAAATAGAACACAAGAAAGAACATATTTGGCTGAACAGATTGGCTTTCTGTTTTTTTGAAAAGTGGAGCTTATTTTTTTTTTTTAATTCATAGCCCATAAATTTGACCTCATGCCAAGTTCCATTCACTGAGATGCCTGAAGAACTCGATTTTCTTTTGTGCCAAGGCGGCTAAGATTGCACAAAATAACTTTTGGAGTCGCTAGTCAAAGAGGCTATTTTCTTTTTATTAAAAAATGAACCTCTATCCTTTTAAGTCACATATTTGCTTCTGGTTTACAACATAATTTATTATTTGCTTTTCAACTATTGTGATTTCCGGTGAGATTTCTTCGTTACTTAGTCTTGGTGAATCGTTAACCGTCGAGAGTTGCGGGGATTTGGAATGGACGACACTAGCCCTACCATGAGTTCTATATTGAAGACAAAATGGCTAGTTAGAAGTGAAGAGGATTTTGGAAAGTCGAAAATTATGTCAGGCCTTATTTGAGGTTGTATGAAAATTAACTAGCTAGAGAGCGAGTAGGACTAGTTGCTCAATATAAACGTAGTTTTTTAAATAAATTTAANGGTACATAAGAACAGGTCCATAACAGTTCAGTCTCATACCTTAATATCACGATGAATTAATCCAACGCCATGCAGATATTCTAAGGCATCAATAATTTCTGCCATATAAAAGCGAGCCTCACCCTCAAAGATACGGCCTTTCTACAAAAGTTGAAATTTTAAATAACACTTTTTTTTCAAATAGAAAATTCTGAACTTCAGAAAAATAATAATAATAATAGTAATAATAATAATAACTACAGAAAATTACTAATCATTTAAAAGTCTAGCGATTAATTATTCGAACATTACCCTCGTTATTTGATCAAATAGCTCTCCTCCTTCACATGCTTCGAATGCCATGTCTTCATGGTTTATGTTAAGCATAGAAACAAAATCCATCACTCAACGGTGAAACCACTCAAATATTCAATATGAAACTTGACTTCGGTATTGTTTTAAGAGCATCAATTGTGGTCTCACAACAACCAGTGCATAACGGTGACTTAAAAGTAATGATTGCTCAGAAACACCAGACTTACAAAGGGAATAAGAATCTTGGAATGTGAACAAGAGCTGAACAATCCCAGGATGATTTAGTTGGTCGAGTACAATGCGCTCCCGTTTTACATGGGATACTTTATGTTGTTTGGTAATGAAAGCCTTGTCCATGATCTTCATAGCATACACCTTTCCAGTATCTTTCTTCTTTACCCTAACTACCTGATGACACNATCAAATAAACAATCAGAACATATCCCTTAGCCAGCTCATTTTGAACAAAATTCCACTTAATATTTTTTTTTTAAAAAATCAGAATTAACTCATAAATCCGCTCAATAATTTTGAATCAAGATCAATTAAAATCAACTCAAACGATCAAAAGTTTAAACCAATTTTAGAGCCCAGGTGAGATAAATCCGGCCTTATGAGCAGTTTATTATTATTATTATTATTATTATTATTATTATTTTATTAGGGCAATTACACATAAATTACTACTATTTACAAAACTAGCATTTATGTGTTTATTTGGAACTATTGAACCGATTTATTTATACGTGTCACGATCAAATCGTTGAAAATTTCATAAAAAGTAAAAATGTGTGGTAGTTTTATCGTAAATTTTGATATTTGAGTCAGAATTTTTATATTTAATCATAAATTTTTCAGTTTGACATATCAACTCCTCTAGAATATTCACTTGCTTCTCTTTTCCCCTCTCTATCCCTCCTTTCATGAGGTAAATTGATCCATGAATAACCATCACATAATGAAACTCCATTCTCATAAAAAATCTTGCAATATTTTAACACACTCTATTTCCGTGTTCTTTCGTTTAAGTTGAAGGAGGAATCATTCGAGAGTTGATATTCTTATTTTTATCCACATTCACAATAAATCTATTCATTAGTAATTGAGTTCCTCTATTATAAGAAAATAAACGAATTCCACTACTAGAACCATCATATTGAGAACCAAAATGTAAACTATTCTCTATCATCTCTTATATATTTCTTTGCGTTGCTCATTTTGAGGTGGCATACTTTTTGAAATATTCAACGNGGTTTATTGCATATATAAGAAACATTCAAATAAATTTTGAACACCCATATATAATCTCTAATTTGAAGGATAGTGACAATATTCGTACTAATTTAACCTTATATTAATAAATACATGGCAACTATTGCATCCTATCAAATAAATNTTAAGTCTCATATTTCCAAGCTGAATCTTTTCTTCTTGTGCCAACACTCATTTTAATTAAATAATAGTAATATATGAGAAGAATTATTCTAGATTTGCATTTGGCCATAGCCATATTCTTTGAATTCTCTTCTTGATCAAGCCTTCACTGTTTGGCACATTTTCTTCATGGATTATTATCAAATTAGTCTCATTATGTCAAACATTTAAAAAAATATTGGTGGAAATAATTGAGGTGATATTTCTTCCCTCAGTAACCGAAAAATGTTTATCTAACGAAAACTAACTACAATTTTACATACTAGAAATAGCTTAGCTAGTAAAGGGTAAAAGAAGACAACTAAAGGGAGTTATTGATGAGTCGCGATGAGTGGTGGATAGACAATGGATAAATGACAACTTTAAGCCTTGTTTGAGGGTCCCAAGAAGAGATATAAGAGAGATTAAAGAAGCTTAGGAAGAAGAAGGAAATCAGGGAATTGAAGAATAATTTTCTATTNTAGACACTGGATAAATGACAACTTTAAGCCTTGTTTGAGGGTCCCAAGAAGAGATATAAGAGAGATTAAAGACGCTTAGGAAGAAGAAGGAAATCAGGGAATTGAAGAATAATTTTCTATATTCCCATATTCTAGGCTATTGCGCCTTAACATCTCTTTTATTAACATTTCTGCTTGGAAAATTAACGAAGAAGGCTTTTACCGTTAGCAAAAATGGAATCCTGATGTCTTGAAGTAGACGTTTGATATATATATATATATATATATATATGTATGTATATATATGTTGTTGTTTGTTTAAGAGAAATAACCACTAGATCCTTATCTCATGTGGAGGTTAGCTTGCCATGTGGGCTGTCTTCACAGCCCTGTCACCGGTGCTACCTCATTACCTCATTTTCTTTGTTTCTGATGAGATCCTTGTTGCTTTAGTTTTGTTAGTTGCTATTTTAACCATTTCCCCTCATTGAAGATAAACTTTAAGTTCAAGGTCGGTGCTTGGTGGGTTGTTTGAGAGAGCTTGTTGGTATCCATTTGGTACCTTTAGGGACGAGACCGTCTTGTTGAACTAAATATAAGGTTATAACTCTTGGCCCTGGTGGTCTGTCACATGGTTGATATGGTTGCTCGCACAATAGTGCATTATTATCTCATGCACTCATTGGAAGTTGACTTGAGCACCAAGTGAGTTTAGTGAAATGGGGCCTGATGGTTGTGGAAACTCCTGCCCATAAGCAACACTGCTAATGTGTTTCAAGATTATGTATGGTCCATAATAATAGCATTAGAGTTTTGAGTAGGTTTGTTGTCAAGTTGATGTTTGATGATAAGGCTATAATTGACAAGCACCGAATCATCAACTATGAATTGAACATGTTGGCTAAAATTTTAAAGTTTTGCTATATTGTCTTCATGCATGGTTTAGTGTGTTGGAGGTTTTGGCGAAGTTCGCAAAGTACTTTATCTCGATCTATAGAAGTACATCAATTGCTACAATATGTGGATTGTTTGCCTACGTACGGATGGATTGGTCGGCGCCAACAGCCCAAAAGGAAAACAAAAAATTATGCCCTATGGGCATTTACAAAAGGGGCAAGATCCGCTTGTAATACCAAAAAAGTGGATCTTGTTCATTTACATGACGCAAAACAAAATCACTATCAAGAGTTGTTCTTTCTATTGAAATGAAGAAACACAAGTTGCTTGAATTTAAGCAAGTAATCGATATTTGAATTATCGGTTACTTACTATGTTGCCATATCTTTTGTCCAAAGTGCCTCTAAGGTACTCGATGACATTGTAATTGCCACCTTCGATAATAATTTCCTTGCCTTCGGTCATCCAATCTTCAATAAGATCCCCAAAAAGAAAGACTGCCTGCAGCTTCACGTGCGTGCTGTCCCAACGAAGAAGCTTGCGGCCAGCAGCTTCCACAAGCTGGCCTTGTTCGTCACGGAGGATGATCCCAGTTGTCGCAAGGTTAGAAGGAAGGAGGACACATCGACATTAGCTTTTATGCAGCCCGGATTGGGTGGGTGGGAAGAGTGCGAAGACAACCATGCGGGCTGGTTAGCACCCTAGTGCTACGGAGTTGAAAGCAAGCAAGGGTTGGAAAGGTCCTCCAGCAGGTTGGAAGCAATTGTCGGAGGAGTTCCATGACTTTTACCATGCCTTTTGGTGTTTCTAGCACGTCAACAAAGTTAGACAGCATTACAAAGAAGCTGAGCCAGAGTAATGTTACAGATTTTTATAATGTGGAATTGCAAAATGATCTTGTTGAAACTGTCGTATCTTGGGATGGCAATGCCCCACGTTCTGAGTTTATCTAAAACCACAACAACAAATAAACAGCTAATTGAAACATGATCTACGTTTTCCACCTTGCCACATCCTCAATGGCATTTTTGGGAATCAGTCAGCCCACGGGAAGCCAACCAAGCATTAGTTGGGATCGCATCCTTGCTCATCGTCCACCAAAAATTTTCCCTGGGCTGCAACTTGTGTCTAGCAAGCCACCTGTGAGTGGCCTTGAGGTGGCTGTAATCTGCTTGGAAGGCGCGGGCTGTATTGGTTTTTCCAGAAAGCTTCTTGCACAATTCAGGCATGTCCTGGGGTAGGTTTCTCTCAATTGGGCTGCTATGAATAATACCACATAGCTTCTCTCCTAAGAATTCTTTTAGCTTCTCCTTGTCTCATTCACAGTTGTTGATAAATGTTGACACTGTGAGGCGCTCATCCATAGAGGAATTAATAAAGGTCGGCCAAAGATCTAACTGGCGATCCCAGATCCATTTCTGCGCTAAGACATTAATGCCATCCCCATTCACCACTTGCCACCGAATGATCATATACAGGCTCCTAGCCCCATCCAGCAATATATTCCAGGAGGTAGAATCACTCCTTTTACTTTGATAATTCCACAGTTCCTCCCAGTAGTTGTTTTTCAGGAGCATGTGCGGTAAGGTACCTGATTGTGTTAGAAAGTTCCAGGCGAGTTTTGCATGAAGTGGCCCTCTCCATTCCACAGCTTGCACAATTCTTGCCAGGGGAGATAATGCATTCCACGGCTGCCATTATCCTTCCCCCAAAGGAAGCAGCGACCGCTCTTCTCCAATTCATTGAGGACACTCTTGGGCACCACGGTATGGGCAAGGTGATACATATGAAGCACGGATGGATTGGTGGGTACAATGACTCTACGGGCATGTTATGGTGCCTGGTTAATGGCCGTGTAATAAGATGTATTGTAAGAATATTCATTTCAAGATAAAAGTTTGGTCCAACATTTAATGATATCCATTGCGAAACAACAGAGATAATATTCAAGGCTCCAGTTAGTGGCTTTGGTTTGTCCAATAATTTTTGAATAATGGCCATGAGGTAGTGTAATTGAGTGCCCATTGCTATGAAGAATTTTTGCCATAGTGTGTTGAGAAAGACCTGATTACGATCAAAGATGATAGTATGTGGTAGATTGGAGTTTGGAACTATTGTGTATGAAACTTGTAGCCACTGTGGCTGTAGTAAAATATGCCAGCAGCTTAGAGAAATGCTTGTGTTTTAATAGCTGGATGATGATTGAAATAATTGCTTTGTGGCCGTGTGGTTCTAGTGGATGTAGAATCAAGCCCATGGAAATATCATTATAGACTGTCTATGAAATTGGAGAAGACAGGCCAGTGCCAATGATAGATTTTAAGTTTCTTGGAATGTCAAGTGTGTTTGATATATTTGCAACCACCTCGATAAAATGTGGATCAGTAAACGTTTACTGCAATACTCTTTGAGATGCGACAGGACCCTTCATGACTTCTAGTGACAATCTTGCAGGATTGTATGGCATAGAGTTGAGATTGGTAAGAGGACAATGCAGCCCTTTCTATGAAGCAATTTGTCACCGAATAGGTATTTTTGGTACTTGGAAGACAGATTATTTTGAAGGAGTTTGATAGCATCTAAGTTGGGGTTCTATCTACTTTCATTTAATTTATAAGACTGGGAATGAGGGCTAAAATGATTAAAAGTAGAGTAGCTTAAGCAACCTTGTCGGTAGTTGGTTCACATTAGCAGGACAGTACATCTGTTACACTGTTTTAACTTTGGTTTTTTCTCTATGATAGTCCTATCCTAATAGTTTAATGAGAAAGTGCTGTTGAGCTGAATTCTGTATGAGTTGGATCATGAGCTCTTGAATTCTTTGATGATTGCTTCTAATGGTGAATTTAACGCCATGTAGGCATGGGATGCTGGCGAGTAAATTGTATGATGGAGAACATCTTGCAAATGTAAGTTGATGCCTATTGTATTTTCTTATGCAGTGTATTGGGATAATACTGCACTAATGCCATGATTGGAGGTATTTGTATCAACTGTGAATGGTTTGGTTAAATTGGGAAGAGCAAAAGTGGTGGCATTGCTAGTGCCAATTTTAATCGGTTGAATGCTCTCTCTACTTGTGTGCTCCACTGAAAAATAATAGTTTTAAGAAAATTTTCTAGGTGATATGCATTTGAGCAAATTGTTTGACGGAGCTACAATAATTGTTGGCAAGGCTAAGGAATCTCTGCAGCTGTTTTTATCTTTGTGTTTGTGGCCAATTCTTGATTGCAATTTTTTTTATTCGTGCAGACTAATGCTCATGTCATCAACCATGTGGCTCAAATATTCAATCGATGATTCTTGAATAGACATTTGAGTGTTTGAGTAGATAGTGTTTCAAAGGTGATGATGAAGTAGAATGCATAGATGGTCAACTACAGAATTGTTATTCATAATTATTAATTAAAAAATATAAATTCGTGGAGATACAGTTTTATTGTTTAATTCATAACATTTTGGAAGGTGGTCGTGCATTTGTAAGGCCAATGAGCATGACTATGAATTTGTGATGGCCTTTGTATGTTTAAAGTCGATTTTTGTACTTTTTTGATTAAGCCATTAGATTTGGTGATAGTTGGTTTCTAAGTTTGTTTTGCTGTTATGCAATGTAATTCATTAAGTAATTCATCTACTATGGGGAATGGGAATTGATTTTGAGTTATGTTAGTTCAATGCTCACTAGTCGGCACAAAAGTGCGAAGTGCCCTCTTTCTTTTGACCAATAGAATGTGAGAGGAGAATGGGTTTGTGTTGGGTCGGATTAAGCCTAAATCAAGCATATCCCTAACCATAGTTTCAAGGGAAGCTTTTAAGAAATGGTGGTAGCAATAAGGTTTTATGTTGATTGGAGTGGTCCTAACTGTAAGCAAATCTAATGAATTGTTAGGATGAGAATGGGAGAGTTGAGTGGGTGATTAGGAAATTGAGGAAGAAGTTTTATTGAGGTTTTGGTTGGAAATGTCGGCTTGCTAAATTCTTGGGTTCAGCTAATGATGCCCTGAGCTAGATCTTGAAGAGGAAGTGATCATATCTCAAAGATCAACATTATTTTCCAACCAAATGAATTAATAGATAAAGTATTTTAGTTCGTGGTTAGATTGCCTAGAGGTTTTAGAAGTTGAACACTCAATATAACATGTAACATCTGGATTTGGGAGGACATAAAGTTCAAGAACCTTGTTATGATGTAGCATTTGAAGGGCTGTATCCACACATTTTTATTGATAGAGTAAGGATGCATCATTTTTTACTAATACTTGCAATGGTTGAGTCAGTTGAATGACAAAGTGTGAAAAAATGTTGTTGGAAAAATTATAACTGGAGCCACCAAGGATAAGTCGAACCTTGGCATACTATAATTTGCCTATTGCCCCGTAATCTGTTCCATAATTGTTAGCTTGCTATTGGGGCATGATAACTAGGTAGGATTTATGATGGATATTAGTGTGTTGAAGGAGAGAATGTTATAGGTATTTGATCCGGATACTATCTCTTCATTCGTGTCATTAGAGCAAACATTTTACTTCTGCAAAGGTGATCATGAGTAAATTTTTTTACAATTGTAACATTGAACCTTCTTTTGGCTAGCCATCATTTTGGTGGTGGATTAGGAATGAATTGCATTGTTGGATTTTGGATTGCTCGTGGTTGGGGATGATAGTAATGGTGGAGTGGTGTTGATGGTTATGGTTTTGGAGGCGTGGGTGTTGAGCCTAAGATGGACTACCCTTTATTTAACTTGTTTTCCATTAGCTTGGTAAGTCTAATTACTTGATCAATGTGACAGGTCGATGAATACGTGATTCTTCACCGATGTTGGAAGAATGAGCCAGTTCAAAGGAACTCCAAAAAAATAGCTCGTTGATGATTAATTTGATTTGAAAATTGCTCAATTTAGAGTTGATATTTTGCAATTGTCGATCTTTGGGTGAGTTTAACCAACTGGCCCTAAAGGTCGCTGCATATTACTGTTTCAAAATGATTCCATAGGGTGGCGAGCAAGTTCTGTCACGAGTGTAATCTGTTTATGTTTAATAGCAAAAGGAATCATCACTCAATTGCATCGTCATTATGGTATGACATTAACATAAGTTTTTGTTCCTCGATCATTTTGTGGAAGGCAGAGTATTATTCTATTATTTGAATCCTTGGCTTGGGGTTTCCTTCAAAATAATGAAAAATTTATATAGAAATTGTCTTAAATGGTTTGGCACTTTTGATGGCTTTGATGGTGGTTTCACCTAGTTGCTTTAGATTTTGGGGTTTATTTTAAGATGGCGTCAATAAGCTTTATTCTGGTTTCATTTTTGTTTTTTTCTCTTTTTTTATATTTTTTGTTGTTTTATAATAACATTTATAGTTCGAACAATGTTTTATGAGCCACTATGAGCAAAAGCTAGGAATGGGGATCAAGGACAACTTTGAGCCTTGTTGGAGGCCTCCAAGTAGACTGATAAGAGAGAAGAATGAAGCTTAGGAAAATAAGGAAAACAACATACAGTAACAACAACAACAACAACAAAGCCTTAATCCTACTACGTGGGGTCGTTACATGAATCCTTTTTCTCCATTGCATCCTATTTAGTGTCATATTTTCATTTAGTTCTTCTAAATTAAGATCATCTTTTATACAATAAGCCCAAGTCTTCCTTGGTTTATCTCTGCCTTTCTTAACATAAGTTGAATCTAAGACATCTACTCTCCTAATCGGATCATCAGATGGTCGACGTTTAATGTGACCAAACCATCTAAGACGACTCTCTAATTTTGTCCATCACTAGAGCTACACCAACCCTATCACGGATATATTAATTGCGCATTTTGTCTCGAAATGTAAAGCCGCTCAACCACCTAATCATTCTCATCTCGACAACACCTAACTTAGTATTATGCTTCTCTTTAAAGGCCAACATTCAACGCCATAGAGCATTGTAGGTCTCACTATCATCTTATAAAATTTTCTTTTCAGTCAAGCGATACTTTTCTATCACATAAAGGCCTGAAGCATTCCTCTACTTCAACCAACCAACATGAATTCTACTATTATCATCCCCATCTATATCATCATCGCTTTGAACAACAGACCTGAGATATCTAAATCGTTCACACCTTTTAATTGTTCTCCATCAAACCTCTCAATAAATTTATAGCTTCTATTGTAGACCTGCCCGACATAAATCCAAATTGATTATGAGAAATCTTTGTAATCCGTCTTAACCTATGTTCAAATACCCTCTCCCATAATTTTAAAGTATGGCATATCAACTTAATTCCTCTATGATTTGCACATTCTTCTGCATCTCCTTTATTCTTAAAAATGGGGACCAAAATACTCTTCCTCCACTCCTCAGGCTTCTTTTTAGTTTTTAAAATAATATTGAAGAGTTTAGTAAGCTAAGAAACTCCCAAATATCCTAAATATTTTCACACTTTAATTGGGATATCATCACGTCCTACAGATTTTCCACCCTTGGTTTTCTTTGAAGACTCATCAATTTCTTTTTTACTAATGCGACGGTAAAAATGAAATGTGTTATTATTATTAATGATATTAAGATCACTAATGTCGATCGTATTTTATAAACTTCATTAAAAAGTTCATCAAAATAACTTACCCACCTATGTTGAGTATCTTTTTCTAAGAAACACTTTTTGATTTCATCTTTAATACACTTTACTTAAGTTAAATCTTTACTTTTCTTTCTTTTTGTTTGACTAATTTATACATATATTTTTCACCATCCTTAGTATCTAATATATTATAAAGATCATTAAAAACAGAATTTTTAGCATCACAAATTGTTCTTTTAGACTCATTATGGGTTGTTTGATATTTTTCTCAGTTATCTAAGTTTTTATATTTAATTCAATTTTTATAGCATAAATTCTTATATTTTATCTTTTCTTGCACATTATTATTCACCACCAACTATTTTTATTTGTAGAAACTTTTTATTTTGATTTCAAGTATATCTTTTGCTACTTTTTTAATAGCGTTTGTTATTTTATCCCACATAGTATTTGATTCTTCTTGAACATCCTAAATTTTGAAATCTTGAATTTTACTCATAAAATTAATTTTATGTCTTTTAGGTTTCCCGTCTAATTCTACGATGATTACTCTAAGTATTCTTTATTTTACAACTCTTCATCTTAAAATCTAGAATTAATAATCGATGTTGAGTGTTTAAATTTTCACTTGGAATGACCTTACAATATTTACAATCTTGACGATCTTTTTTTCTCATAAGAAAATAATCAACTTGTCTTTTATTAGATCTATTTTTATAAGTAATAAGTTGCTTGTCTCTTTTCTTAAATAAAATATTAGTAATAACAAATTATACGCTAAAGCAAAATTTAAAATGACTACCTTTTTCATTAGTCACTCCAAAACCGTAGCCACCATCAATATTTCTGAAATCTTCTACCACTCTACCGACATGCCCATTTAATTCTCCTTTAACAAAAATTCTTTCTTCAATAGATATCATTTGTATTAAGTTATCTAAGTCATTCTAGAATTTATCTTTAGACCCTATATCTAAACCTGCTTGACGAGCATAAACACTTATAATATTAAAAATCTTAGTGTCAATAATAATTTTAAGGGTTATAATTTTATCTCCAACTCTATTAATTTTTACAATATTATCTTTTAAACTCTTATCTATAATTACACCTACACCATTTCTAATGCGACTCTTACTAGAATACCAAATTTTAAAACTCAAGTTATCAATCTCCTTAGCCTTTTCTCCAATTCATTCATTTTCTTGAATACATAAGATATTAGTTTTTCTATGAATCATAATATCAACTAATTTCATTAATTTACCATTGAGAGTACTTATATTCCAAGATCCTAACCTAATATTAATTTTATTAGTTTCTTGGACTAACTTCTTTACCCTCATCTATCCTTAATGTGTGAATCTTTGCTTATTTGACACTACTCACGGACTGTGTAGCGACCCTTGCACACTTTTAACTGTATTCAGGTCATGTACCGTGTCGCTTCCAGGGGACGCCCTAACACTTACATAATGATCAAAATGATTCATTTCATGATTTTTTCGATAAGTTTTACGCTGGTTTTCGACTACCTAACGCAACTATCTATTTTTCACATCTGGGTTTGGGACCGTCAATGATAATGTTAAAGAAAACAACAGAATTTTAAAAAAAAATTTTGCATGCCCATTTTTCTCGGTCATCAAACATTATTATCATTTTCCCTAACATCATTTCCACTAGAGTAATTAATGATGGACACTTTTACAACTTGCAAAATAGAATTCTAACAACCTAAAATAGACATTTGAGATTTTTATTATTATTTCTTTAATTGAAATAGCCACTCTATCCTTTCCTCATTTGGAAGTTAGCCTGCCTTGCCGGTAGCCTTAGTAGCCTTGTCATTGATGGTTTCTTGTATTCTCTATTGGTTACAAAATATTTGCCGTTGGATGTAGCTTCAGTGGTTGTTGTTCAATACGTATGTCGATAGTACTGATAATGATCATATCCATACTTGAATTGAGTTAAGAATTAACATTTACAGCCTCTATTTGCTTATAAAAAATAGAGGTATCCAGAGTCCCTTGAGAGCTTGTAGGTATTGGAGTGGGCATAGAGAAAGGGGAAATTTTTATAGAATTAATGGCATTATGGACTTGATAATGATTTGAGACGGATTGCTTCTTGCTAAAATAGACGTCGACTTTAGCCTTGGAAGACAATTATTAACTAGCTAATGGAGAGGACTGGGATGTAGGCTAGTGCCTGAGAATTTTTCACGAGAGTCCTGTGATTTAACAATGGTCGAGATAGATTAGACGAACTCAATAATATGCAACAAAACATCTTTGGGGATATCACTAAGATTTTGATAGAAAATGAATAATTATTTTCATGCAAAAATTAGGACAAATAATATTTTATTGCAAGAACATCAAACACTTAAGACGAACACAAAAATAAACACAAAACCCATGAGATAGGCGATCTCTCTCAATCCCTACAATTTGAGAGATAGGAATCTCCCAAACCCTAAACATAAGACTCAAAACAACAATCTCATGCATACCCATATCCTAAACATATTAACCATATTTATACTAAATCATAATAAATGACAAAAGACTAAATTGCTTGTAAGCTACTAAAAAATAAAATTACCTTTAGGTGCCGACGTAACATTACTCTCCTCCCAAAAAAACACTGTCCTAAAGCTGAAAAAAATGACGGTGTTCTCCACCATAACTTCTATTTCTTCATCCCTCGCCTCCTCTTCACCAATAGTGAGAACATGTAATGTTTGATTTTTAACATTGGTGTTCTCGTATAAACTTCTCATTACATCGAAAATATAACCCCTGGGCTTGCTTATCCTAGATTTTTGTTTCTGTAAGGCACTTGAATGTCACCCTCAGTTGTGGCCCATGATTCTTTTCTCGTGATGCCTTCATCTGGATTTTCGCTTTTTGAGCTTTTGATGTTGTCGTGGTTATCGCAGACGAGGTTGGACAAGAGCACCAAATTTATGAGCCACTATGAGCAAAAGCTCAGAATGGGGATCAAGGACAACTTCAAGCTTTGATGGAGACTTCCAAGTAGAGCGATAGCAGATAAGAATGAAGCTTAGGAAAATAAAGAAAACAATAAAATTTAGAAATAATTTTTTGCATTCCCATTTTTCTCGGCCATCAAGTATTATTATCATTTTCCCTAAAATCATTTCCATGAGAGCAATTAATGATGGACACTTTCACTACTTGCATGATAGAATCTAACAAGCTAAAAAAGATATTTGAGATTTTCTTTATTATTTATCTAATAGAAAGAACCACACTATCCTTTTCCTATTGGAAGTTAGCTTGCTCTTCTAGTAGTCTTTGTAGCCTTGTCACTCATGGCTTTTTCTATTCTCTTTTGATTACAAGATATTTGTCATTGAATTTGGCTTCACTCGTTGTCGTTCAAATGTTATGTCAGCAGCACCGACAATATGATAAAATAGCTTAATGATAATATCCTTTGAATTGAATTAATAATTAACATTTATAGCCTCTATTTGCTTATAAAAAATAGAGGCATCTAAAGTCTCTTGAGAGTTGTTGGTATTGAAGTGGGCATAGTGAAAAGAAAAATTTTCATAGAATTAATGGCATTAAGGACTTAATAATGATTTGAAACGGATTGACTTCATTGCTAAAATAGATGTTATCTTCAACCTTGGACAAGATACCAACTAATGGAGAGGAGTGGGATGCAAGCTAGTGTCCGAGAATTCTTCAATAGGGTCCTGCAATGTAACAATGGTCTAGATAGATCAGGGGAACTCAATAATATGTAACAAAACAACCTTGGGGACACATCAAGATTCTGATAGGACCAAATCGATTTTTCACAAAGAAATTAGGAAAAATAATATTTTATTAGAATAACATCAAACACTCAAGACGAATACAAAGATAAACACCTATAATCCGAGAGGTAGGCGATCTCTCTCAGTTCCTACGATTTGAGGTAGGAAATCTCCCAAACTCTAGACCTAAGACTCATAACAACAATCTCATGCATACCCCTAACATTAAACATATTAGTCTTATTTATGCTAAACCATAGTAAATGACAAAAGACATTTTCCGCCAATAAAAGACATTTGGTTTTAGGTGTCGGTCTAACATTACTCCCCTCTAAAAAAGATATTGTCCTTAAGGTGAAAAAAACGATGGTGTTCCTCCACCAAATCTTCATCTATCTCTGTCCCCTGCCTCCTCGTCAAAAACTGTGAGAATTTGTAATATTCGATTTTTACAATGGAGTTCTTTTCTAAACTTCTCATCACATCGAAGATATATCCCCTAGGCTCGCTTTTCCTGTATCTTTATTTCTATAAGGCGCTTGAGTATCGCCCCCCTCAGTTGTGGACCATTATTTTTGGCTTATGAAGCCTCCACATGGACTTTTACTATTTAAGTTTTTGGTGTCGTTGTGGTTATTGCAATTTAGTATGATGCTCCATCTGTGCTGCTTCTATTAGCCTTTTTCATTGCATTATGTTCTTCAACTAACTAGGCTAACTCCATAATTTTTGCCAAGTCTCATTATCTTAATGGATAAAGTGCTGCATGTATATCAGGCTTTGGACTCTTCATGAAGTTCTCCAATATTGCTTTAGAAATCTCCCTCATCTGTCCCGATTATAGTTTGAATCTCTCTCCCATATTCCATAATAGTCCCTTCTTTAGTCAATGCATGGAATTATTCATATAGATCTCTTTCCCGAATGACTCAGAAACGTTCCAAAAAGCAATTTTTAAAATCTTCCCAGGTTGTAATTGGTTGACATTATTTTTTCCTTTGGTACCATTTTATAGCTTTCGCTTCTAAACATAGGTACGCCGTCATTAGTTTTTCTTCCTCTGTTAGCACTTTAACAGCAAAGTTTCTCTCCATGCGATAGACCCAACCGTTGGCATACCCTCCTTCAAAGATTGACATCTTCAGCTTCCTTTTGTCGAGTGTCCTCCCCAAATTCTCCCTATGTGGGGGTTGGGTTCTCTTCCTCGACTCATAATGATTTCTCTTTTTCCATAAGTCTGGCATGCCTTATAATCGCCTTGTCCATTTCTATAAGCTCCAGAATTGCCCTATGCTTGGAAGGTTGCTGCAACAAAAACACGGGTGCCACACCCTGATTCTCTATTTCGGGTCAAAATCCTTTAAATTTTTCTTCTCGTCCCCTTTTGTCTGCTGCTTCTCATTGTAGTCATCCTGATGTCATGTCATTCCTTCCGGTGTTGATACTCGAATTTGCTTCCCATTCCTACACTCGGTCCTGTTGCTCCAGATCCATTTGAGACAGCGATGGTGCCCTGATGTCGCTTGAATTATTCTGATTTCGGTCGCTCATGTTCGTTCCATACGCTGTCACTCGATTCCGCTGCTGGTAGTGTAGGGATTGGTTAGGACTCCATAATCTTCTGTATTATTTTTTAAGGCTATGAACCTCCCCTCTAACCTCTTTTCCATTGCCGAGGAACACTTCTCTATTTTAGATTTGATTTGACTGACCTATTTTGCTACTTTTTCCTCCAAGCATCCATGTTTTTGACAACCATTACTCTTGGATGGTTTTGTAACCCCTTTATGCCGAAATCACGAGATTCAAAATTTCTAAGTTCGGGTTTGGTGTGGGTGGAACTCTGGACACTGTGATCCCGAAATTCTTGTATAAGGTTTGGTGGGAACTATTGAAGCTGTGCGGAACTTTTGAAGCCACAATTCAAATTTTTGTACTTCGCAGATCTCGATCTTGAGTTTCCATTATAAGCAACACATAACTCATTTACGTTGCATTCCTGATTTTCATTTTTGATCAAGAGTGGCGTTGAACTCTTGTACACTTGTGATCCTTCGACTTTCCTTCGGTTTTTACCCCGCGAGGTCGTAAGCCGTGATCTTTCATCAGCTCCCCACATTGCCTAAATCGTTACTATATCACTACCAGGGCACACCAAATCTAGGGTATGGTTCTTTGTTCTCGCCCATGTCCCCGCGTGGCATTCCTCAACTAGCTCTAATTGCGACTATGTCGCGAGGATGGGGTGGAAATAGGAAGAAGATGGGAGTTAAGAAGCCTCTGCAGGTTGCAATCTTGTCGGAGCCTTTCCAGCTAACTTCAATTGCGACTATACGCAAAGGAGTGGGAGGAGAAAGATGGAGTTCCAGCCTCTATAGTTGCAATTCTGTCCCTAACAAGCTCAAATCACAGCTGTATCTATAGGGCTCCTGCAATCTTACATATGTCACAATCAGACTGTTGCTTCTCTGCGAGCTGTAGTCGTGATTGTATCGCACGCCACATTCGTCATCGTTTCCCTGCTAGTGATGCGATCCCATCCCATCGTCCTTACTCTACTAACCCGGTCAATCCTTCGTGCGCCGATTTCCCTTGTTTTTCTAAGATCAATGCTCCCATGCCATTCGATAGGAACCAAATCAATTGTTCACACAGAAATTAGGACAAATAATATTTAATTGCAACAACATCAAACACTCAAGACGTATACAAATATAAACACCTACAATTTGATAGGTAGGCGATCTCTTCCATTTTCTATAATCCGAGAGATAGGATCTCTCTCAAACCCTAAACTCGAGACTCAACGACAATCTCATGCATACCCCTAACCCCAAACATATTAGCTCTATTTCTACTAAATCATAATGAATGACAAATGATTAAATTGCCCATAAGCTAAGAAAAGACAAATTTACCCTTAGGTGTCGATGTAACAGATTCTTGATTTCAACGAAAACTGATGCTTTATGCAGGACCTTTCTTGATATAGTGTGATTGTCAAGAGCAGACCAATTACATTAACAATATGGAAGATTGTGCAACCCAATTTATATCTTCCTCTAAGCAGAAAAATTAGGACAACCTACACTTTTCACCCATTCTTTCACCAGAATTTTACAACTGCTAAGTTTTCATGCCTTTATCCTAAGTAATTTGAAGAAATTTAAAACTAAAATAAACAAGGAAAGATCGAGCTTAATGATGGTGTTATAGTTAAAGCAATTTTTATTTTAACAGCAATTGACGCTTCCAAGAGATAAATTTTTTTTATTTTAATATCAGAGATATAAAGAAAATCAAGGAGTTGTAAAAATGATTTATTTTCCATATCATGCAAGAAAGGCATATGTTTTGCTATCTTCATCATTTTCATTGAAAGGCATATTTAGATAAAATGCTTCCTTCCTCAGAGGGCAAGGGCTTGATTTGGATGTGTCTCGAATCTTCTTGCAACTACCATCTTTGGCAAGGCATCCCGAATCCTATCTTCTAAAGCATCTTGGAGGAAGAGAAATATTTGACTAATATGAGAAGATAACAGAGGTAAATGGGGTTGCATATTTGACNATAACCCTAATGACATTGGCGTCCAGGTCTTGAATTCTTCACACTTCAAGGTTTGCACGGTATGTATTTTTTTCTGGGCAACTTTGTGAAATTTATTTTACTAAATAACATTTGAACTGCTTCNAGAATTTCCTGAATTGCTTCTCTTTTTGTGAGCGAAACACAGACTTGGAGGCCTCATTGACAATGTAAATGGNCGTTGGTAAAGATACTTGAAGTATTAAGAAATCATGGGAACAAACCCACCTCATCAATTTGTGTGGTTGGCCCCCCAACTTTACCAAAAAAAAAATTACTGTAATGATTTATCCTATTTATCATTAGTAAATATGTTATTCTTGAGTGCCAAGCCAAACTTTCTTAGTCTTTGAATACCCAAATAAATTATCCTTTTAGTTCTTAACAAACAAAAATTTTCATTTAATTCGAATACTTCATTTATTATTTTGTAATGACAAAATCTTACATTTTTTTTGTTTCTATTTGGCTATAGATTTATTAAAATATTTATGTTAGTTTTAATATGATTATATTATATTGAAATTGAATGTAATTTATAGTTAACATAGATTGTCCGATATTTTTTGTTAAATAATATTTTGTGAATGTACTTGCCATGAAAAACTATTATTGTTCAGAACAATATAAAGGTAAATGAATTTTGTTTTATATTTACCATTACATTCCAAATGTGTTATGTTTTCTTTGTAATAAAAACTGGAAACCAAGCTTTAAGAAAAATCATGCTGATCTTGATAATCATGTGTTTTTGTTACTGTTATTCCAACCATAGCTCTGCTGCAGGATACTGATCCTGGAGGAAGATTGGGCGCTGGCCCAGGGGGTTATCCTGCTCTAAAGATGCATCCTTTCTTTAAGGGCATTGAATGGAGCAAGTTAAGACAGTTGTCTGCTCCGAAGATCGCTCTGGACTCGAATGTATTAATCTAAAATGTGAAAATTACTTCGTTTTTTTAAAAAAAGAAGTTTAATAAAATTTTTATCAGTTTACATTTCCTTGGTCAGGATTCCAGGAGGGTCTTGAAGAAAAATAAATCAGCTGTTGTACTTTATAAGAATTTAGCTTCAGAGTTTGCTTCTAATACATCACAATCATTGGAATTTCATGCTGCTTTGTTGGCTTCAGTGGACTCTTTTGATTCTAGATGGTCAGTATATTTATGCTTTAAATTAAGCAGTAACATCTCTTCTTTTCTTACTGTGATAGCAATTTTATATTGCATAATCATTTTCCATCATGACCATTCTGCTTTAATGATTGAATGCGTCTTTTTAATGAAACATATCACTGCTGGAATGTATTTTTTTGTATGAAGCCATTCATTGTCCACCAATGCAAGATTCATTCATTCATTTTTTACTTCACTCACTGTCTTGGTATCAGGAAAGAGTTTCTGGAGTATGGGGAGTCTGTCGTTTTGGCTTCTAAGCTCAAAAAATTGCGTCTGCTCACAAGTAAAAAAGTGCAGCTCATCCTCACCAACAAACCCAGATTATTTTATGTTGATCCTTCCAAGTCAATGGAAAGTTTGAAGATTCTGTGGTCGGATAACCCTAATGACATTGGCGTCCAGGTCTTGAATTCTTCACACTTCAAGGTTTGCACGGTATGTATTTTTTCTGGGCAACTTTGTGAAATTTATTTTACTAAATAACATTTTAACTGCTTTATATATTCAGCCAATGAAGGTCTCAACGTTTGAGGATAAGAAACAACTTGCTTGGCACTGGAAGAAGGCAATTGAAGGCCTTGTAAACCGCTGAATTCACCTGGAGCCAATATTTTTGCCTTGTAAGCTTATTTGGTTACTTGATGTTAGAAATAATGATTTAAAAAAATTATCATTTTTGGTAAATCCATAATTTGTCTGGATGTAAATAGACACAGGCATTAATTAAAAAATTCAGAGGCATTCTCAAAACATCCCCCAAAACTGATGATTTTATTCACTTAAGATGAGTGAAACAAACTCACTGTTTTCTAAGGTCTGATTTGGTTGCTAACAGTTCTTCATTGTGTTATGAAAGTTTTGAAGTCTCTTAAATTCATCTTTTTAATTAAATGCGATTAGATGCAAGGATTGATTTATCACTCCTCCAAGTACTTCAAAACTCTCTTCATAGTAATGATATAAATCTCTCTAACGAGTGAAAATCGAATCCTAATATTTTTAAACATGTTTCCAAATGTGCCGTTAAGCTTCTTATTCACAAGCAACCAAATGAGATCCTAAGCAATTTCCTGTAGCCAGAATGGAAGAGTTATTTTAGGAGCTCCGTGCTGCTTTATCTCTACTTAATTCTAATGGAGCATAGGTCGCCCTACTTAAAGAGGGAGATTGCAGCTCATTTGAATTTGATTTTGTACGATAAATCGCAGTTTTTAGCATTTGTTGAAGTACTGTACTACATAGTGCACATGTGGGAAAAAAATTAATAACTGCATACACGCATATCTTAAATAAATATTTATTGATTTTCGTGTATTGTAGATGAACATAAATTGAGATTAGAGTCCAGATGCAAAACTTCAATAATACGGCATCATTTCTGAAGTGGTGGGACCCGAAATTATGAAAAAAATTATTTTTTTTTGCATGATCCGGCCTGAAGACTGTCTGTTGCATCGAAAAAAAATTAGTTGTATTATGATGATATTTTGGTGGTATTCTAGTGGTATTCTGGTAATATTCTGGCAGTGTACTAGTGATATTCTGTTTGTATTATAGTTGTATACTTGTGGTATTCTGGTTGTATTTTGATAGTATTCTGGTGTTATTTTTGTATTTTGATGGTATTCTAGTGATATGCTTGTGGTATTTTGTTCGTATATTGTGGTATTTTGATAGTATATTAGTGATTTATCGTGGTATTAGGGTGGTATATTGTGGTATTCTGGTTGTATACAAGTGGTATTCTGGTTGTATTTTAATGATATTCTTGTGTTATTCTGACGATATTATGGTGTTTTGCTAGTATGTTAGAGATATTCTGGTGGTACTATGGTGATATATTTGTGATATTTTGATTGTATTCTGGTGGTACTCTGGTATATCAGTAGAATGTCACAAGTATACCACCATAATACCTACACCCATAATATCGTAGGTATATGAACATAATACTACTAATATATCATTATGCTCAACTACAATTCTACAAGAATACCAACAAAATATTATCGGAATATCACAAGAATCCCACTAATATACAATTATAATACCACTAGTATACACTCAGAATACCACAAGTATACCAGCAGATTATCACAAATATGTTACCGTAATATTGCCAGAAAGAATATCACTATATACTATTAGAATATTTCTAGTAACCTAACAGAATACCACAAACTACAAGAATATGACAAGTATACCACCATAATACTACCAAATATCATTAGAATATCACTAGTATATTATCAAAATACCATCAAAATATCACCAAAATGCCATCAAAATGCAATCATAATATCATTATAATATCGTAATAATGCCACAAAAATATCATCAGAATGACTTGAAAACCAAAAAAAAATATCACCATAATACAATCAAAATATTACTATAATACTATCAGAATATCACTAAAATATCACCAGAATTTTACAAAAAATCATCATAATATAATTAATTTTTTTCGATGCATCAAACAGATTTTGATTCAAGTCGCGCAAAAAAAAATATTTTTTTTATATTTTTTAATTCATGAAATCGGGTCCCACCACTTTACAAATGATGCCTTATTATTAGAGTACGGTCACAACTATATATGGACTACGGACTCAATATNTTTATATATATATATATATATATATATATATATATATATATATATATATATATATATATATATATATATATATATATATATATATATATTGATGAAAAATATTTTTCAAAAATTTAATTGGCTACAAGGCTACAAAGATTTATAGTCAATAAAAATGTTAAATTAAAAAATAAAATAAAAATATATTTAATTATATTTAAATAATGTCTTAATATAAACAATAAGATTCATATCTTGCTCAAACCCTTAACTTCCTATGGCAACGCGATTAGCGTTGTCAAAATGAATTTTTGTTCGTGAACAACTCATGTTCGACTCGCTGAGCAAACGAGCCAAGCACGAACACACTTTTTTGCTTTTGAAATACGAGTAAGCCGAACACGAACAGTGATATTTTTTAACGAGTTGAACACGAGCTGAGCCTGGACTCGCTCGTGTTCAGCTCTTTTACACCTCTACATTCATGTTAACCCAATTTCTCTTATTTTAAGTTTATTGAAATTACACTTCTACCACCATGACTAATATTGCCTCTATTATTTAGCATTCGTTTTAATATAAGTATACTAGAGGAATTGAGTTCTAGCATTGATAAGTGCCAATCTTTATCTCAAGTTCTCTATTGTATATGTTAATTTAGGGTCCGTTTGGGGCAGCTTATAAGTGCGGGCAGCGTTTTCAAAACGTCGTCGTACCGTTTGATTCGCGCTTTTCGTCAGCTTATCCAAAACTGCGTTTAGGTTTTTACACTAAACGCAGGCAGCGGGTCGTCCCGCGGGCCGCGTTTCAGGATAAACAGCTTATCCTGAAACACATAAGCTGCCCTTAGAATGCTCTGCTTCTAATTAGGGCAGATAGCTCTTAACTAGAGTTTGAATCTGGTTTGATAATTGACTGTGTTTTAAATTGCTCAAAGTATAGGCTGGCTTATTTTCATTTAAAGAAATGGTTCGAGCCAAAATAAATTCGTTGAAACATGACATTATTCCTCTTCAATTAATATATATAAACCCAAAATAAATTCGCTTGAAGGTTAACTTGAGTTTGATAATTTCTAACTCAAGTTAGTAAACTCCAATTTTTATTATTTTTGGTTTCGTTGACTTTGTAAAAGTTGACTAACCACCGACACATTGATAATGCCTAGTAGCTTTGTAAAAGTTGACTAACCACCGACTCAGTGATAAAAAAAAATTATGCTAGTAGTTTTGGGAAGGTTTACTGATTTAGAGATTATTGGGAATTAAAATTTGATNCCGGCCCGCGGGCCGCGTTTCAGGATAAACAGCTTATCCTGAAACACACAAGCTGCCCCAAATGGACCCTTAGAATGCTCTGCTTCTAATTAGGGCAGATAGCTCTCAACTAGAGTTTGAATCTTGTTTGATAATTGACTGAGTTTTAAATTGCTCAAAGTATAGGTTGGCTTATTTTCATTTAAAAAAATGATTCGAGCCAAAATAAATTCGTTGAAACATGACATTAGTCCTTTTCAATTAATATATATAAACCCAAAATAAATTCGCTTGAAGGCTAACTTGAGTTTGATAATTTCTAACTCAAGTTAGTAAACTCCAATTTTTATTATTTTTTGTTTCGTTGACTTTGTAAAAGTTGACTAACCACCGACACATTGATAATGCCTAATAGCTTTGTAAAAGTTGACTAACCACCGACACAGTGATAAAAAAAAATTATGCTAGTAGTTTTGGGAAGGTTTACTGATTTAGAGATTATTTGGAATTAAAATTTGATTTTTTTTTGTTTTTAAAAATATCTTGTGCAATATTTTCTTACATATTTTTATTTTTGTTTTTCAAAATAAATAAACTTATTTATAAAAATATTTTAAAGAGTTTTAAATTATTTTCAACATTTTAAAAATACTACAAGTGGTGCTCACCCTCCTAACTTCTACCTCATTAATGTATGTTGGCCATTGTTGTAGGCAACCATTTTCCTTCATTGATTGAGTTTTAATGATTTTAAAATTGAAAATTTTATTTGTTTGAGTTGATAGTTTTATTAAATTTCCAATCGTATTATAGATCATGAGAAAGTCTAGGAGGCAAGGGTTTATATTATACTAAAATGAATAGCCTTAGAACATAAGAAGAAATGTAAGTTCTATTAACTAAGTAGAGCCTTAGACCTAGTTTAACAAAGTGCAATGGATTTATAATTTAATTCCATAAAAGAATGAATGAAGTCCAACTCTACTAGACATATGATCTTACCTTGGAATGATTGCTAGCTAAACCGACCTAATTGTCTCAAAATAATGAGACCCAACCATATGAAATGGATGAGAGGCTGGGTTATTGTTTATCAAGTAGCCTAATCATCCATTTCATATTGTTTATCAAGTATCCTAATCATCCATTTTATCTTATTGTTTTACTTTACTTTGGGTATTATTATTATTATTATTGTTATATGTTTTATTCCAGTCTTTGCTTATATTTGAATTTCAAGAAAGAAACTTATGAAGCAACAAATGAAGCAAAACAGTCTTGTATATATATTATGCTCCATGAATATGAAATCTTCCAAATGCAATCTAATGAAAGAATGTTGAAATGTACACTTGTTTTACAAAAAAATGTTACATCCCTGTATGCACTTGGCAGAGTTTTATCTAATACAAAACAAATGAATAAAATTCTAAGATATATGCATGAATCATGGGATGCTAAGGTTATGGTAATTTATAAATCAAAAGTTTTATCAACTTTTTCATTTGATCATCAACTTGGTTCTCTTATAACTTTTGAAAAAAAAATCACAAAGACAAGCAAAACTGGTGGAACGACAGAAGATCACGCTAAAAACTAGACACAAAACAAAGAGAATCTAAAGATAGAGAGAACAAAGCAATTTGTCTGTGCTATAAAAAATAAAAGAGAATATTTTTTAGGAAAATGGATAAGATAAAGGTAAAAGTACATGTAAATCATCTACGTATGACATTTTCTTTAAGTAAAATTATAATAGACAAAGTCACATCAAGTTGAACTGTATGAACTTGAGGAATTCTAGCTTGAAAGAAAATAAAAAAGAATAAATAAGTGAGCTTAAAAAAAATAAAAATAGAAACAATGAGCTTTCGAGCTCAACTTAGACCCATAATTGTTAGAGACAAAATAGAGGAGGAAATTATAAATCCATGCTTAATGACTGATGACAAACCAGGTAAATCAAAGATCTAAGAGGTATTAAATGTTACATAAGATTAACTATCTACATTTGTTGAAGAAATATAAACATAATTTTAAAAAGTAAAAATGAAATATACAATTTTGAAAAATAATTTTGCATCACTACATGAAGAACACAATACCTTGAAATATAATTCACTAAAACTAAAAATGAACTTGAAAATAGAAATCATAAACTTTTTTAAACTAAATAAGCACAAAAAGAGTTAGAAAAAAAATTAGATTGTTATGAATGATAAGAACACAATTTAAGGGTTGATATAAGTACAACTAAAAGTGCAAAATAAGATCTTAGAAAAGAATTTTCAATACTTTGAAAACTTGTCATTAATCTAACAAAATCATCTGGACCACCTATGTGAACTTTCCACTATAAGAAAAAAATAATTACATCTAAAAAAATTATATAAGAATTTCCTAACACATGTTATTCTTGTAGACACATAACTCATTATGCCTTTATAGAACCCATGTGAAAACACCATTAAACTAGAGAAAAAAAGACTAAAATTCATCATTATATGCTTTATCCTACTTTATTCAAGGGATCCAAAATGGTCCATTTTTTAAGGTTACCAACTAGTTGTATAAACACGTATGCCTTCACAGAAAGTCAGTGAATGCATATGATATCGAGATAGTGGGTGATCTAGACATATTATTAGTGACAAAAAATAAGTTCCTAGCACTTGAATCTAGAAAGGGTTGAATGGAGACTCTTTGTAACTATATATTAAAAGTAATTGTTTTTGGTATGGTTGACAAAAGTAATTTAATTATTAATAAAAATATCCTTTTAGTTGATTGCATCCAACATAATTTGTTAAGTATCAAACAACTATACAACAAAATATAATGCATTTAATTAATACTTAAATGAACTTGTATGATAAAATTATTATTTAGGCACAAATATTAATAATATCAACATGCTGTATTTGGATAATATAAAAAGAACAAAATAGTTTTGTTGTCTTAAGATAATATTAGAAGAGCTATGATTATGGCATAAGAGACTATGTCATGCTAGTATGAAAACTCTTATGAAAATCTCACAGTCAAACATAATTAGAGGGATAGCTAAAACAAAATTTACCAATGAACATCTCTGTGAAGCTTGCAAACTTGGAAAATAATTTAGTGCATCCTTTCATCCACCAAAGATTTAGTTACATCTAGGCCCATTGAAATCTTACATATGGATTGGTTTGGACCAATCAACTCCACCCGATTTGGAGAAAAGTTTTATGCAATTTTAATTGTAAATGGTTTCACATAGTTCACATAGGTAAAATTGTAAGTCATAAAAGTGAATCAAGTGCCTCCTTTAAAATATTCATTCCATGGGTATAAAGAAAAATTGGCTATAACATGACAACAAGACATAGTAATCATGAAGATGAATTTGAAAATGAAAATTTTGAAATATTCTATGAGAGCATCATACGATCCTGCATTATCTTTATACTGTGAGTCATCCACCACCTAAGGACAGTGGTTCACTTTCCTACCGTTTTGTACGGGCACCACCTCCTGTGGCTAGTTCTACTTTACAATTTCTCGTCAGTGATGTGATGGCCCTCAAAACTTCAGCAATCTGATCCGACACCTGCTCACATCTCTTCTATTCCTCTCTGCATGTGTTCCTCAAATCTCACCCATTGAAATCTTACATATGGACTGGTTTGGACCAATCAACTCCACACGATTAGGAGAAAAGATGTTGAATCCAAATCAATCCAGGAGGTCTGCTTAAGGAATAGAGTGATGGAGGAAAAGAGAGGTAATGACAAAATAATGAACATACATTTGTGTAACCTTTATTCATGAAAATGACCCCCTATTTATAATAATGAGTCATTATACATTTACATATTGTACCCCCAAAGTATGTAAGTAAAACATGAACATTTTAGTCCGTACATAAATATGGCCCACAGGACCCAAGAGCATGGTCAAGCTGCTACTAGGACGAGCAGCTACCAGGCAGTGTGATTGTTCGCCTGAGCGGCTATTTGCAAAAGATACACGACTCCCACCTTAAGACTGCGAGGTTCATCTTTACTCTCTCGGCAGTCGGAAGGTGATTTGCCTGTTTAGATGGTTCTAGTCCTATGAATTCTTCAAGCACAGTATGTTTTTTATCTTCTCAAGGCGTAACATTCTTCCGACACGTGTTGGTTGATTGCCAATCGTTTGGTACTAGATCGTACTTGATAGGCCCCGCTAGCCCACGTCACTCCTACCAACAAGATTTATTTGTGATTCGTGCTCACATATTTTTTTTATGTACAATATTAAATCTTCAAAAATAATAAATTTCATAAATGATGAATGCAGCCAAAATCAAGGGAATCTAACATATATTTTCACAAGCAAAAATGAACTCTAAAATAGCATTAAATCAAATTGTCACAATCCTAAAAATGTATACATACATTTAAAAAAAAAAAGGAAAAACAAAAACGTAAAAAATAAAAAATAATAAAGACACTGAAAGAAACAATATTTGAGTGATGATCCAGATAAATTTATTACAACATAGAACTACAACCAAACAGCCCCTAATACAATCTTTAAAAAATAATTTATTCATAAACTACAACATTGGGCTTTCAAATAATCCTAACAGCTCATATTTTACAAGTTATAAACCGCCAATTTCTTCACCTCAAAGGACGTCAAATTCATTTGCACAAAAGTCGTCAGTATCGTCAATTTTCTGAACTATATATTGCCTCTCTCATCATCATAGCCAGCTGCTCTGCCTCTCCTACCAATGATGTATGAAGGGGGAGAAGGATTATCATACTGTATATTGAGACCTTTGAAGCTACGGGCAACAAAAAAATCAACCCCCGATTGAGCCGATCCATTGAATAAAATCGAATCAGACGGTCGGTCGATTGAGTTCATAGCTGTCTTTGACAACTCCACCAACCCAAACGATTCATCATTTCTTTGTTCTTCATTTTCTGCCAAATAGCAGACTTCATCTTAATATATGTTTAGGAGACATGCCCTTCTTAACAAATAACATGCGAGTATAAGAGGGTAAAGTGTCAAAATAATCCCCTGACAATTTACATGGGGCTATTTTAATCCAGAGTCTATAATAGTAGTAAATTAGTCCATAGATTCTCTTATAATAGGCTAATATAGTCCCAAAAGAAATCTATCTCAAACCTTATTAAAACAATTTTGAGTAATCGGCTTTTATGGACTTCAAGACTAAATTTATCCCTTGCAAAGAGTTAGGGACCATTTTAACACTTTTCTCAGAGACAAATGTACATATTAACCAACAAGAATCAAATGATGAATCTTCAAAACATTAACAATTAGAACATAAAAAAAGGAAATTTGCGTGCAAACGACACTATTTCTATGTATTCACAAATCTAACCCCCAAAGTTTGTTATTTACACTTATTGCACCCTTGTGTCATAAACCTATGCATGAAACGGTGTATTTCACTTTTACAAATGCAGTGATGGTAGTATTTATTTATGTAATGTTAAAAATTTGAATGGTATGCATGTAAATATGAATGTTTAGATGTAAGATATGTAAATACATAAGAATTGTGTGGTATGTATGTAAATGCTCCAAAAAAAAAAAGAAGAAAACAAAAGAAAAGAAAGAACAAATAAATATATAGAATGAAGGAAATACCATGAGGCTGAACATCTTCTATGTAGCCACCTTTGAAAAATGAAAACCGAGCTTCATGAAAGTGATTGACACCACCGGGTGAAGAGACCATCAAGTCGCCAAACTCCACCACATATTCTCCAGTCCAATCTTTCCCCCTGCAAAAGTTTAAGAAGAGTTGGAGCCAAAGTTTAGAATGGAGGCAGAAATTGAACTTGAAAACNACAAATTCACTGTTTTCTAAGGTCTGATTTGGTTGCTAACAGTTCTTCATTGTGTTATGAAAGTTTTGAAGTTTCTTAAATTCATCTTTTTAATTAAATGCGATTAGATGCAAGGATTGATTTATCACTCCTCTAAGTACTTCAAAACTCTCTTCATGGTAATGATATAAATTTCTCTCTAACGAGTGAAAATCGAATCCTAATATTTTTAAACATGTTTCCAAATGTGCCGTTAAGCTTCTTCTTATTCACAAGCAACCAAATGAGATCCTAAGCAATTTCCTGTAGCCAGAATGGAAGAGTCATTTTAGGAGCTCCGTGCTGCTTTACCCCTACTTAATTCTAATGGAGCGTAGGTCGCCCTACTTAAAGAGGGAGATTGCAGCTCATTTGAATTTGATTTTGTACGATAAATCGCAGTTTTTAGCATTTGTTGAAGTACTGGACTACATAGTGCACATGTGGGAAAAAAATTAATAACTGCATACACGCATATCTTAAATAAATATTTATTGATTTTTGTGTATTGTAGATGAACATAAATTGAGATTAGAGTCCAGATGCAAAACTCCAATAATACGGCGTCATTTCTGAAGTGGTGGGACCCGATTTCACGAATTTAAAAATTATGAAAAAAATTATTTTTGTTTGCATGATTCGGCCTGAAGACTGTCTGTTGCATCGAAAAAAAATTAGTTGTATTATGATGATATTTTGGTGGTATTCTGGTAATATTCTGGCAGTGTACTAGTGATATTCTGTTTGTATTATAGTTGTATACTTGTGGTATTCTAGTTGTATTTTGATAGTATTTTGGTGTTATTTATGTATTTTGATGGTTTTCTAGTAATATCCTTGTGGTATTTTGTTCGTATGTTGTGGTATTTTGTTCGTATATTAGTGATTTATCGTGGTATTAGGGTGTTATACTGTGGTATTCTGGTTATATTTTAATGATATTCTTGTGGTATTCTGACGATATTATGGTGGTATTTTGCTAGTATGTTAGAGATATTCTAGTGGTACTATGGTGATATATTTGTGATATTTTGATTGTATTCTGGTGGTATTCTGGTATATCAGTAGAATGTCACAACTATACCACAATAATACCCACACCCATAATACCGTAGGTATATGAACATAATACTACTAATATATCATTATGCTACAACTACAATTCTACAAGAATACCAACAAAATATTACCGGAATATCACAAGAATCTCACTAATATACAATCATAATACCCCTAGTATACACTCAGAATACCACAAGTATACCAGCAGATTATCACAAATATGTTACCATAATATCACCAGAAAGAATATCACTATATACTATTAGAATATTTCTAGTTAACCTAACATAATTACACAAACTACAAGAATATGACAAGTATACCACCATAATACTACTAAATACCATTAGAATATCACTAGTATACTATCAAAATACCATCAAAATATCATCAAAATGCTATCAAAATACAATCATAATATCATTATAATATCATAATAATGTCACAAAAATATCATCAGAATGACTAGAATACCCAAAAAAAAATATCATCATAATGCAACTAAAATATTACTATAATACTATCAGAATATCATTAGAATTTCTCCAGAATTTTACAAAAAATCATCATAATATAATTAATTTTTTTTCGATACATCAGACAGATTTTGATTCAAGTCGCGCAAAAAAATAGTTTTTTTATATTTTTTAATTCATGAAATCGGGTCCCACCACTTTACAAATGATGCCTTATTATTAGAGTACGGTCACAACTATATATGGACTACGGACTCAATATTTTCTTTTATTTATGAAATCATTGAAGTTTCAGAATGTTAAATGCACTTGTGTGTGCACATTTCTTGAGAGAAACTGTGCGTGTTAAGGGTGTTGGCCTTGGTCAACTTTGTTTTTTAGTAATATCTGATACATTCGTGTAGGTCAAACACAGTTTGTTGTTCGCGAATAGCTCGTGTTTGGCTCATTAAGAAGTTCGTGTTCGATTCGTTCGCTAAGTTACTGAGCCGAACACAAATGCTTTTTTTGTGCTCGATATATAAACAAATGGAACACGAATAAAGATTTGTTTGTTCGTGCTCATATATATATATATATATATATATATATATATATATATATATATATATATATATATATATATATATATATATATATATATAAAAAATAT